>JAADXW010000404.1:0-22961 GCA_023337975.1 Phytopythium ostracodes
GAACAAGGCAATGAATCTACGCTAGCGTGGCTACAGTAGCCGTGATGCGGGAGCGCAGGCGCCACAACTCGCGCCATCTCCCAACGGGCCGCGAGGGATGCAAATCCGATGATTGGCCGTATGCGGCAGGGGCCAGACCGCGAGAATGGTACCGCGAGCCTCATTAGGCAACACGGAGATACATTAATCAAGTGAGAATGGAAAGTTATGGCGTCCGCGGTACACCCGCTGCTTGCGATTCTTCCCGCATCGTGCAGTCCGTACTGTACACTGTGCCAGGGATTGTTGAAGCGGTAATAGGCGGTCGGAAGAGGTGCGCCAGTCACCGAGCGAGCCAGAGCCAATTTAAAGATAAATTACCCGGTGTTGGTTCTTTTGGTACAGAGGTTGGCTCAAGAATCTTATGCGCATTGCACCAGCGAATGACACAATGAACTCAAACACCTCATCAAAATCGGCACATGGCCTTGACAGGCGCGCGACAACACGACAATGCGCTTCGTCTGCCCCTCCTCTCCCTGTAGTGTACCACCATGGTGCCTCGCTTTTCGAAACTACTGATATAAAAGACAGCGCAGCAGCCAATCAAACGAGCGTCTTCTTGGGCTCACCAGCCTCCTCACGCCGGCAGAAAGCAGGATGCACGTGCACCAAGTACTATTTCCCGAAAAGTCCATTTCATTACATCGATTATACTGGTACTCAGTATGGAGCGGACACCCAATTCTGGGTGTCCAACTCGGCTTCGTTCTCCATTTTGGACATCCACTAAGCAGATTGCATGCGTGTGCTGCGCCCCCGCGCAGCCGCGGACCGCAGTTCTGTTATACTGTATGAGCGAGAAGCCGAGCGTCGAGTTCGATTCCTCCATGCGCTCGCTTCATCCCGCGTCTTACGCCGATCAAAGATTAGTTTGACCTGCTGGATTTTGGTGGGCACCTGGCCGTAATACGACGCTTTTCGTCTAAACTCAGTACATGTGCCGTGACACCGCTTGTTGCAGAAGAATGCGACTGCACCGACTCTGGTTGACCAGCCGCCAGTTACGGGAGGGGAAGGGCAAGTCATCGTGCACGCACATCGCGGTCGTTCGGTCGTCCCTTCTTATTTCGGAGCTGCTCATTGACCTTAACCTTGGTCGCACCACACGACTTGGGGATCCATTCATACTGAGACCAAGTCGACCGTTCGCCCGCTCGCCCACCCGCTGGTCTCTACATGGTCATGCGCGTCCGTCGTGGCCCCGTCGCTGGTGAGGTATCAGAGGACCCGCGTGCCACTCCTCACGCCCCGAGCACTTTTCGCTTCTGGCGTCGCTGATTTTCTCTTGCCCTCTCCTCGCCCCTCCCCCTTCTATTCCCGGCGTGCCTGCGCTCGCGTCCGTCGGTCGCTCCGCTTGATCCCTCGCACCCCTGCGTCTCTCTTGCTCGCTCTCGCATTTCTCGTTTCGCCGTGGAAGCGCTCGCCTGTCTTCCGTGTCCGTGTCTGCACTTCCAAAACCTGGTCGTGACGACTGGGTGCTGTAGGAGCTGAGCGAGTAAAGCATGTCGACCGTGGAGGAGAAGACGAGGGCGTCGTCCGTGTCGGCGGCGCCGCCTCCATCGCCCGCCATCACGTACGACACGGCGCGCGATCTGATGGCGCACGGCCCGCAGGCGCTGCACCACCACGTGGCGTCGCGCATGGAGATCGCGCTCGGCCAGGCGCTGCCTCAGCTTGAGGTGCGCTTCCAGAACCTGTCGCTTGGTGCTGACTTGGTCGTTGCCGATGAGGATGACACCAAGGCTGAGCTGCCGACAATCGCCAACCACCTCAAGAAGAAGTACGGGCGCTGCGGACAGAAGAAGACGGTCGTGCGCAAGCAGATCCTCAAGAACCTGAGCGGCGTGCTCAAGCCAGGCACCATGACGCTTATCCTCGGCCAGCCCGGGTCGGGCAAGTCGGCGCTCATGAAGGTGCTCGGCGGTCGCTTCCCGGTCGAGAAGAACATCGTGCTCGAGGGAGAGGTCACATACAACGGTACGACGCAGTCGCAGCTCATTCGCAAGCTGCCGCAACTCGTCTCATACGTGACGCAGCGTGACACACACTTCCCCATGCTCACCGTGCGTGAGACGCTCGAGTTCGCCCACAAGTTTTCGGGTGGCGCGGCGCTCGCGGACCGTGCGTTCGCGCAGCACTTCTGTAACGGAACGCCAGAGGAGAACCGCCGCGCGCTCGAGGCCGCGCGTGCGATGAACGAGCACATGCCGGACCTCGTGCTCCAGCAGCTCGGTCTCGAGAACTGTGCCGACACGGTCGTGGGCGACAACATGATGCGCGGTATCTCGGGCGGCGAGCGCAAGCGCGTGACGACGGGCGAGATGGAGTTCGGCAACAAGGCCGCGTGCATGCTCGACGAGATCTCGACGGGCCTTGACAGTGCCGCGACCTTCGACATTGTCAGCACGCAGCGCAGCTTGGCCAAGACGTTCCGCAAGACGATCGTCATGTCGCTCCTGCAGCCTGCGCCTGAAGTGTTCGAGCTCTTTGACGACGTTCTGCTGCTCAACGAAGGCGAAGTGCTGTACCACGGCCCGCGCGACCAGGTCGTCGACTACTTCCGCGAGCTCGGCCTTGTGTGCCCGCCGAGCCGAGACGTCGCTGATTTCCTCGTGGACCTGAGCACGGACAAGCAAAAGCAGTACGAAGTCGACCTGCCGGCCTCCGGCGCCAACGCTGGTAACACCAAGCACCCGCGTTTCCCGAGTGAGTTCTCGGAGCGGTTCGTCCGCTCGCGCGTCCACGCTGACATGCTGGCGGCGCTCAACACGCCGTTGGACCCGGCCCGTATCAAGGACGCGGAGCACCACTTTGATCCCGTGCCCGAGTTCCAGCAGTCGTTCTGGGCCAGCACGGCGACGCTCATGCGCCGCCAGATCATGGTTACGGTCCGCAACAAGGCCTTCCTTCGCGGCAAGGCCGTGCTCCTTGTGCTCATGGGTCTGCTGTACGCCAGTGTGTTCTGGCAGTTCGACTTCACGGACGTGCAGGTGGTCATGGGTATCATCTTCTTCTCCATCATGTACCTAGCGCTCGCGCAGACGCCTATGCTGCCCGTGTACTTTGCCGCGCGTGACGTCTTCTACAAGCAGCGCCGCGCCAACTTCTACCGCACGTCGTCGTACGTCGTGTCCATGTCGGTGAGCCAGATTCCGCTCACAATCGTCGAGAGTCTTGTCTTCGGCTCGTTCGTGTACTGGATGTGCGGCTTCGTCTCGACCGTGGGCTCGTACCTTCTCTTCGAGCTGATCCTGTTCCTCACGAACCTCGCGTTCTCGGCCTTCTTCTTCTACATTGCCTGCGCCACCACGGATGTGCACGTGGCCAAGCCGCTGGCCATGACGTCGTTGTTGATCGCCATCCTGTTCGCGGGCTTCGTCGTGACGCGTAGCAACCTGCCGGACTACTTCATCTGGCTGTACTGGCTGGACCCCATCTCATGGGGCATCCGCAGTCTCGCCATCAGTCAGTACCGCAACGAGCGCTTCGAGCAGTGCATCTACGAGGGCACCAACTACTGCAGGACGTACGGCATGAAGATGGGCGAGTACTACCTCAGCTTCTTTGACATCCAGACCGAGAAGGAGTGGATCTATTACGGCATCCTCTTCAACCTCGTGGTGTACGTCTTGTGCATGGTGCTCGCGTACCGCACGCTCGAGTATAAGCGCCTTGAGACGCCGGAGAACATTGTGCCGCCGACGCGCAAAGAGATCGCTGCCGCCAATGGCGACGAAAACTACCAGGCGTTGTCAACCCCCAAGCCGCAGCATGAGAAGACCACCAACGACGAGACCCGCCTCCAGATGACGTCGACGCCCGGCCACGTACGCGAGCGCAACTTCGTGCCGGTTACCGTCGCGTTTGTCGATCTGTGGTACACGGTGCCGGACCCGACGGACAAGAAGGCGACCAAGGATTTGCTCAAGGGCGTCTCTGGTTTCGCGCGCCCGGGCAAGATGACGGCGCTCATGGGTGCATCGGGTGCGGGTAAGACGACGCTGATGGACGTGATCGCCGGCCGCAAGACGGGCGGTAAGGCGCGTGGTCAGATCTTGCTCAACGGCTTCCCCGCGACGGACCTTGCTATTCGCCGCAGCACGGGCTACTGTGAGCAGATGGACATTCACTCCGACGCCGCTACGATCCGCGAGGCGCTCACGTTCAGTGCGTTCCTGCGCCAGGGCAGCGACGTTCCCGCTGACAAGAAGCTTGACTCGGTGCAAGAGTGTCTCGAACTGCTGGACTTGGACCCGATCGCTGACTACTGTGTGCGTGGCTGCACGGTCGAGCAGCTGAAGCGCTTGACGATTGGAGTGGAGCTCGCAGCTCAGCCCAGTGTGATCTTCCTCGATGAACCGACGAGTGGCCTGGACGCGCGTGCCGCCAAGGTCATCATGGACGGTGTCCGCAAGGTCGCCAACTCGGGACGTACGATCCTTTGCACGATCCACCAGCCGTCAACCGAAGTGTTTATGCTGTTCGACAGCCTGCTCTTGCTCAAGCGCGGCGGTGAAACGGTCTTCTTCGGTGACCTGGGCGAACGTGCGTCGAACCTGATCAACTACTTTGAGGAGATCCCGGGCGTCCCGGCGATCCAGGGAGACTACAACCCGGCCACGTGGATGCTGGAGGTTATCGGTGCTGGTGTCGACCACAATGTGCAGATTGACGTGGACTTCGTGAACCGCTTCCAGCAGAGTCCGCTGAAGACGAAGATGGAGCGCGAGCTGGGCGAAGAGGGTGTGTCACGCCCCGCTTCGGGCGAGTCTGCGCTGTCGTTCTCGGCCAAGCGCGCGTCGAGCAGCTTGACGCAGGCTCGCATGGTGCTGCAGCGCTTCTTCCGCATCTACTGGCGTCTGCCGACGTACAGCTGGACACGTATGGCGGTCAACATCTTCATGGGCGTGCTCTTCGGTCTCGTGTTCGTGGGCGCCAACTACGTGACGTACCAGGAGGTGAACAGTGGTCTCGGCATGGTGTTCTGTACGACGGCGTTCCTGGGCATCGTAGCGCTCAACAGCGCCGTGCCCGTGGCGTCGGAGGAGCGCCAGTCCTTCTACCGCGAGCGTGCGTCGCAGACGTACAACTCGTTCTGGTACTTCATCGGCTTCACAGCCGTGGAGATCCCGTACACGGCGTTCGCGAGCCTGCTCTTCTCGGCCATCTTCTACTTTATGGCGGGCTTCACGGGCTTCGGTCGCTGGGCCTTCTACTGGCTCAACATGACGCTGCACGTGCTGTGCCAGGTGTACCTGGGCCAGCTGCTGTCGTTCGCCATGCCGAGCGTGGAGGTCGCGGCGCTGCTGGGCGTGCTCTTCAATTCGATCTTCGTGCTGTTCATGGGCTTCAACCCGCCGGCCAGCTCCATCCCGCACAACTACAAGTGGCTGTTCGACATCACGCCGCAGCGCTACTCGCTCATGCTCTTCTCGGCGTTGCTTTTCGGCGAGTGCTCCGACGACCAGCTCGCTGAGGTCATGATGGCGCTCGAGACCAACACGACGATCGACATGAGCGCCTACCCGGCGGGCTGCCAGATCCTCGAGGGCGCGCCTGCCGCCATCGGCAACATCCCCATCCGCTCATACCTGGACGCCGTCTTCGACATCCGCTACTCGGACATCGGCTACTACATGACCATCAACATCATCATGATCGCCGCGCTGCGCGTGCTCGCGCTGCTCTCGCTGCGCTTCATCAACCACCAGAAGAAGTAAGGTCGACGCCGAACTTCACCGTCACTTGCTTGTCGTATACCCAAGTGCCGTTTTGTCTTGCGTGGCTTGAAAAATATATGAAAAACAAGGTTTCCGATGTCCTTTCTCGTCATGGTACTTGTGTGAGTGTGAGTGTGTGTGTGTGTGTTGCTTCGCCCTGTCGCCTCGGGTCGAGTTGAAGGCAACCCATGCGGCGCGTTATGCAGGGAGATTGTATGGTCTGGCTCTTTCAACTTGTCACTTCAACATGAATCCACCCGACCCGCCGACCCGTTGAACCCGCCAGTGACAGCCTGTCACTGCATTCATTTCTGGATCGGTCGTTGGTCTGAAACTGTAGCGGTGGCGAATGGGAAAGTCCGACAAGAAGTGCATGCCGGCTCCTCCTTTCCTCGCCCCGCTACGTGTTACAAGCACGCACCATGGACGCGCCGTTGGGGGCGGCACGATCGCTGAAACGTCGCGCGGGTTTCCACAGTTTGCGGAACGCGATCGGCGCGCGCTGAACCCCGTTCGTTGGTGGTTTGTTTCGCGCACGCCAACTCTTTCGAAAGAAAGAGAAGGGGGCCGCTGGCTAACTGTGAGTATACCCTCCCTCGTGGTCGACAGGGTTCTTTTTTTTTTCCACTGACGAGCGCTCGGCAGTAGAAGAAGAAACAACTAGGGGGTCGAGCGGATGCGGATGCGGATGCGGATGCGGGCAGCGTGGCGCGCGGGAGGGAGGGACCACGCAATCATCAGCAGCGTTCTATTTCGCGCGCGGTAGCACCATAGGCCTCACTGCGCTCGCTATTAGCGTCTTCACACGTGCACCACCGCGTACGCGCGTACTGTTCAGCATGCGGCGACTTGGCGCGGTCGTCCTTGCCGCCATCACGCTCCAGCCGGTTGTGACGATACCAGCGACTGCGTCCAGGTCACTGACCACGTCTACAAACGACATGAACGAGGAAGGCCCGACGTCCGACTTTGTCGCGCTGTACTACAAGTTATACTGGCAATCCCAAGCGCTGGCAAGCGAATCATCGTCATCTGCAGCTGATGCAGACGCAGCTGTTCTCGCTCGTGATGTCCCGGATGACATTGCTGAGGTGCTGAACAGCTTTTCACTCAGCTTCGACACGCTCCCGTCGCTTCTGCAGCGCGCAGTTCTCTGGGATGCGGGTTATGTTCAGAGCGCCACCAATGACGGAGAGCTGGCGACGATCCTCACGGACTGCGAGCGCGCGTCGACGATGGCAGAGATCGCTCCCTCGGCCGACGAGATGGCGGACACGATATGCTCGACGCTTACCTGTTCGGCCACCTCGTCATCGTCAACAGGTTCTTGGACCACCTCTCGAGAGTGCGCGTCGATCGAGCGACTGGAATCGCTTGCCAAGTGCGCGTCAACAAGTGTGGGGGCCGCAGCAAACCCGGACGTAGCTTCGATCTGGTCGACTGGCAACGGACCGCTGATGAAGCGCAACGTTGCCCCCAGCCTGTTTATATGGAGGCACGATGCTGTCGCCGGATCCGCGGACTCGATGCTTGCGATACACAGTACCAGTGAGGCCGAGCTCCCGCAGACCAACGTTACTGGAGCCAGCGCGATGTCTGATCAAGTGTGCGCTGCGGCGTCGACACTCATTATCCCGTGCGTTCCCTATACTGCGAGCTCGAGTGCGCGCTGGTGTCGGCCACAGAGCTCTCCGCTATTGATGCGGTGGCTGCGCGAATACGCCGACGCACTCGGCTTGGACGCCACGGATCAGACGAATCCCAACGCATCAGGTAGCGACAGCAGCAACGGCGGCGCTTCGGAACAAGATGAGTCGGGCGTCGTCATCAACCCGGAGTTTCAGTTTGACGGGCGGTCATCTGATCTTGCCCAGCAGTTCTATCGACGGCACATTGCGGGCGACCAAGCTGCTACGCTTACTCTCGCGTCGCTGCCTGAAGATGTCGAGAAGCGACTGAACGCCTTCGCGCTCCAATTTTCGGAACTACCATCGCTGTTGCAGCGCGCACTACTGTGGGATTCCGGGTACGCACTGGACGATCATGGCACGTTGGCGAAAATCTACTCGGAGTGCGGCCTCGCCATGAACGATCTCATGATTTCCACAGCTGAGGTCCAAGATGCAGGGTGCATCACGCAAACCTGTGAATCGCACTCCTCGTCTTCCAATATCTCCCAAGGCGACGACACCGCGCATTTTTGGCGCCGCGCAGTTCGTTGCAATGGGTACCACATGCTGGTAACTACAACCCACTGCGCTGTAAGTATCGTTGGTGGTGATGGTTCTACTGCTGGTGCATCAACAATGGCATCATCCACGCCAATATGGGCTGACGGCGGGAGTGAAGACATGCTCCCGAACGTTCGCGTGCGCCGCTGGTTGTCAGCCGATCCAGACAGAAACGAGTCGCAGGCGATACTTGCACTCCACCTGACGAACAGCAGCACCACAGGCGAAGGCGACGACGTCAACTGCGCTTCACACCCAGAGATGATCATTCCCTGTGCTACGTATGCCGTCGAATCAACGGTGAGATGGTGCCGTCCGACCCCGGGAGCGCTCGTGACGTCTTGGCTGCAGCGAGTGGCCCAACCAGCCCAGGAAGCCCGCTCGTCCTCGCAGATTTGGTATGTTGTTGTGATCCCGATAGTGATCATCGTCGTCCTAGTGCTCGCAGCGTTCGGGCTTCGGTATCGCAGTGTGCTTCTGTACCGCGTGTTCATACGGCGAAGGCGGTCGACAGACCTCGGTCAGGCGTTGCACCATGCAGACAAGACGAGTTCGTCAACGACAGCGCTGGCACCGGAGTCGTCAGGCCTTCCTAGCCCAGAAGCTGAGTTCATCGGAGCGTTCTCGGATCCGTTCCCCGCGATGGTACCGAACGCTACGGCCGGACTCGGCAACGACACCGCCGGGGGCTGGATGGACTTAATCAACTCGATGAAGCTGCTGCTGGAGAGTCCGCACGTGTGCGACTCTGTCATCGCCTTCCAGGACCTCAAGTTTCACCATTTGGTAGGTAGAGGTTCGTGCGGAGAAGTGTGGCTTTGCTTTCTCTACGACCAGCGCGTGGCGGCCAAGCGACTGCTCAAGAGGCGGCGCAAGCGCACGTCCGGCGCGTTGGAGACTTTCACGAACGAGATTCTGCTCACAGCTTCGCTGCGCCACCCGCACATCGTTCGCTTCTTGGGCGTCACGAGCTCGACGTTGCACAGCCTGTGGCTCGTGACCGACTACATGGAGAATGGCGACTTGCACCACTGTCTCCAGTCGTTCGGCGCGCAGCTTTCGTGGAGGCGCGAGAAGCTGCAGATCGCGATCGGCATCGCGCGCGGGCTCTGCTACCTGCATCACGACTTGTCGCCGGCTGTGATCCACTGCAACCTGAAGACGCGGAACGTGCTGCTCACGTCGACACTGGAGGCCAAGCTGACCGACTTTAGCGTCAGTCGGCGGCGCAGCTCGGACGATGACGACGGTTCGAGGACGACAAGCGAGCGCTCGGACGTGAGCAGAGGCACCGACACACCGTACTGGTCGGCACCAGAGGTGCTCCAGAGCCGCGAGTACTCGGAGAAGGCCGACATGTACTCGCTAGGAGTGGTGCTGTGTGAGCTGGACACGCTTCAACACCCGTATGCGGACGCCAAGAGCGCGGACCTCCCGTCGCTCCAGCTACTCCAGCGGATAGCGGACGGACTCGTCAAGCCAAAGCTGTCGGTAGGTTGTCCGCCGCCCGTTGCGGAGCTCATTGCGAGCTGCCTGGAGCGCGACCCGAGCCGCCGCCCGAGCGTCGTTGACGCGCTGGACGTGCTGGTCGCGCTGCCTGGAATCAGTTTGGACACGTTCAGCTTTTGATCTGAGTCTGAGTCGATGGGAATGGGAATGGGTACACCGAATTCGCGCGTGATCGTCCGCATTAGCTTACGCGACCACGACGATTCATGTACTGTACTGAGAAATCTTATCCATCCGACGCACGCGCCGTGACGATCATTTACGCTAAAGCAACGCTGTAAGGCACAAATTGAGCCCTTTCACCCACGAATTATGTCTCCAGAAATTCTCCACTGGCGACAAAAAAATGGCTAGTGAGGGGTCGGGTTGTACATTCTCCCCTCAAAGTGACAGAACACGCACTGAGTCCATCATTTCAGTATGCGCAAATTGCCAGTCTTTACTCCGCTTCTGTCACCTACGCGGTCGAAACGCCGCTCGTGTCTTTGCGTTTTCCATACAAACCCTAAGTCTGCGCGATCTCATACTCGTCCAAAAGAAAAACTTATGGCCCAAAACCCCACACCACAACAGCAGGTCGGGCGTCCGTCACCGAATAAGTCGCGTCCGACCGACCGTCGGGTCCCCATACTGAACGCCCGTCATTATCAGCTCTTGGCTCGCCAAACAATCATGGCCACCTCGGCGTCCGGCTCCTCCTCGCGCCGCATGAGCTGGCGCTGGCCGCCGCCGCTCGCGTACCGCCTGCGACCCGTGACGCTCGAGCTGGCGGCGCCCTCGGCGCTCGCAGTGCACCCGTGGGGCATGCTGGCGCTGCTGCTGCGGTCGCCCACGCGGCTGTTGGACGGGCTCACGAGCGCGCACCACCGCCTGCTGGATCGCGCGGCCGCGACGCTCACGCAGAACCCATTACTGTTCCCCAGCGGCTTCTTCTGCGACGGTTGGGGCGACCTCAACACGCCCAGGCGCCTGCGCGAGGTGCTGCAGAGCAACCGCATGCGCGAGGTGAACGCGCTGGGAGGTACCGACATCGTCTGGACGGAGCGCCGCGAGCTGCGCGCCGCCAACGCGCGCGTCCAGGAGGGCCGGTTCCGCAGCACGCTGCCCAACGCGAGGCAGTATCTGCCCGAGGAGAGCCTGGACGCCTTCTGCGAGCTCGTCACGCCGCTCGAGTGGGCGCAGAGGGATGACGCGCACGGGGGACTGCCGCTGGGCGCGCCCAACCGACCGCTCGTCGGTGAGTTGCTCTCTGGCCCGTAGGTATATGAAGACGGACTGTAGAACTGACGAACTGCTGCTGGGATGACGACAGTACTGCTGCCGGGGACGGGCGAGCACGGCTACCTCCACCGCCGCACGTCCATCGCGCTGCCGCTCGCGCGCATGGGCATCGCCACGCTGGTGCGTCTCAAGTGCACGTTGTCCACACTGGAGAAGCAATCTTCTGACGTCCATTGCCATTGACAGATCCTGGAGGGCCCATTCTACGGCAAGCGCAAGCCGGACGACCAAAAGGGCTCCAAGCTGCGACGGTCGGTTCGCTCTGCAAGCAGTCGAGCTGCTAGCCCCATCTCAGAAGACTGACGGAGTGTTATGATCTCTCGCTGTGGACCTGGCGCAGGGTGAGCGACCTTCCGATCTTGGGGCAGGCGACGATCGAGGAGGCCAAGTCGCTGCTGGCGTACTTCCGCGACCACCACAACTTCTCGCGCCTGGTGGTGGCCGGCAGCAGCATGGGTGGGCTGCACGCGGCCATGATCGCGTCCGTCTTCCCGGGCGAAGTTGGCGCAACCGCGTGGCTGGCACCGCCGTCGGCCGCACCCGTGTTCGCCGACGGGCTGCTGGCCGGCTCGTGCAACTGGGACGTGCTGTACCGGCAGCATGAGCAGTCGCTCGTGGTCAAGATGCTGCGCGGGCAGGGCGCGTCGTCAGGCAACCGCGAGGCCGGCTTCACGGACGAGGACCGCGTCAAGGAGGCCAAGAAGCGCATGCGCTCGTTCCTGTCCATCACGGACATCGACAACTTTGCGCCGCCGCAGCGCCCGGACGCCGTCGTGTTCGTCGTGGGCACCGAGGATGAGTACCTCGGCTCGACCGAGCCCCAGTGGACGGTAAGTTCGGCCGTCGACATGCATGGTTCGTGCTGCTTTGCAGTAAGATCTCTGACGCGGTTCGTGTGTGTTCCTGTCATTCAAACAGCGGCTGCAGGGCAAGTGGAAGGCGACCAAGGTGCGCTACGTCAAGACAGGCCACGTGAGCGGCATCCTGTTGGAGGACGAGTCGTACCGGCAGACGATCGTCGAGGTGATCCGGACGCTGCAGCGCGACGCGCCGCCCTCCGCGGACGCTGCTTGATTGAATCGATTCAGCGACGAGCTGGTGGAGTGGATGGAGTGCGGTGTCAATGCCCTCTGATCCGGCGGTATCTATTTCCCGCCATCATTATCCTCTTTGCTTCTTTGCTGCTGCTTGCCGTGGCGTCCGCGCTCGCTCCCCCGGTCGGAGACGAGCTGGAAACGCTGTTAGAAGCGGGAAAGAAGGAATAAAGACGCCGGATCGGCAACGCTTAACGCTCTTAAACTACATCGGACACGCTCACAAAAACCAACAGAGCCGCCTACTCGTGCGTGCAGCACACGATGATGTCCTGGTAAGTGCTCACGACGGTGCGCAGCTCGCCGCGCGAGAGGTTCTCGCGCCACATGATCTCCTCGAGGTGGTGCTGGCCGTGGAAGTAGACGCAGAGCCGCTTGAAAAGTTGGAAGACTGGGTTGGGCTTGGCGATCTTTGCCAGGTAGTCGCGCTCCTGGTCCGTGAACAGCAGCTGGCTCGCCACGTTCACCACCTGCGCCACGGGCATGTCGTCCACGTTGTTGGGCAGCAGCTCGGGCGACATGCCGTCCGAGTCGAGCGGTGGCGTGGAGCCAAACATGCTGCTGCCGCCGCTGCTGCTGCGCCGCCGATGGTGATGGTGCTGCTGGTGGTGATGCGAGTGGTACGACGAGTGGTTGTCGAACGAGTCGCTCTCGGGCGCGTAGTCGCCGTCGGACGGGATCATAAAGTAGATGTAGCGGTGCAGCTGCACGATGAAGTTGTGCTGCAGCAGCCAGATCTGTGCTTGGGCGAGCGAGCGAGTGAGTGAGTGCTTCGTCAGATGATTGACACACATACAACAGCGCGCGCACGAACGTACCAGCATGTGGATGTACTCGACCTTCTTGGCGCTCGAGAGCGTCTTCATGTACTCGCCGATGCGGCGCGAGCCCGAAAACGTGGACAGCACCTCGCACAGCTCGTACGGCGCGAACTTGCGCCGGAACTCCTGCGACGGCAGCGCCTGCACGCTCAGGTCGGCGCCCGCGTGCACCTGGTAGATATTGTGCAGCGTGACGGCGTCAATGACGCGCCCAAAACCCCAGTACACGAGGTGCGCGGCCAGCCGGAACATTTGGTGGATTGGGAGGCACGTTTCGAGCGCCAGGTCCTGGAAGCTCTTGAGCGGATTCACCACCTCGATCAGCACGCGCAGCTGGCGCGAGTGGTCGGGCGGCAGCGCCTCCAGAATCGTCTCCTCGTCCTTGAGCAGCAGCAGCGTGTGGTACGGCCGCATGTTCTGCATCTGCACGTCCACGGCGTCCGTCAGCGTTAGCGACAGCTTGACCCAGCGGTTGATGACCACCTGCACCATGCCCGCCTCGTCCAGGCCGTGGAACACGCGCTTCAGGTCGTTGGCGAGCTGGCTCTTGCTCAGCGAGATGTCGATGAACGTCCGCTGGTCCACCTCGGTGGACACGTCGCTCGACCCCTGGTGGTGGTGGTGGTGGTGGTGGTGCGTGGCGCCCACCCCTGTCCCCACTCCGCCCGCACCGCCCGCCCCACCTGCAGCGGCACTCCCGTTCGGAAGCAGACTGCCGCCGCCCGCCGGCCCGGTGGACGCCCCGCCGCCGCGCTTGTGCTGCGCCAGCTCGTCGCGGATGTGCAGCAGCTCGCGCACCTCCGTCGACACGAAGCCCGAGCGCAGCTCCTCGTGCAGCAGCCCGTTCGCGAGCTGCGCCGCCACCGCGTGGAACCCGCGGACGCTGCGCTGGCCCTCGTCCGTCGCCCGGCTCTGGTGGTGGTGCGTGCTGGACCGCTGCGGGTTCTTCTCCAGCGCGAAGATGATGTTAAACATGGTCGTCTCGTTCTGCTTTTTGTGCTGGTGCGGCGACGCGCCGTTCGACGCCGGCGGCGCGCTCGACGAGCCTGAGTTAGCGCCGTTCGAGGCCGACGACGGCGCCGTGGACGCCCCCGAAGCGCCCGACACGCTTGATAGTGACGCCGCTGACCCACTGGCGGCCATCGCGGGGCTCGGACGCGCCGCCACGAGCACCGGGTGGCTGACGAAGCGCAGGTCGTCCATGGACAGCTCGAAGCTCTGGTTGCACAGCGCGCTCTTGGGCCGGAAGAGTTTGGCCAGCAGCGACGGAGACAGCTTGTGGAAGCTTGAGGCGCCCTCCGCCGGCGGCGCAGGGTACCGGAACGCCAGGTTGCAGCCCTTGCCGATGTCGTCCACCACCAGCGCGATCCCGATCAGCCCGCTCATGCTCGTCTTGTGTTGGAGAACGTGGCGATCGAAATGCGGTGAGAGAGCAATAGTGACGTCCAATAGTGCTCTCTAATGTATTATTAATTGAATTTATTGAAACAATAAATTTTGTCTGATTCAAACACAATAGTTAGCGTAAATGCTCTGCAATACTCAGTACAAGTGACGAAGTCAGCCATTATGACACTTCTCCAGGCGACTCACCCACCGACGCGCGGACGCAGCTCCAGGCTCACGCGCGAGCCGCCCTCGACCTCAGGGACGATGCTCTGGTCGCAGGAGCAGTACAGCAAGCTGTGCGAGCACAGCAGCTGCACGGCGAGCCGCGCGTCGCCGACGGACTCGCCCGTGGCGGCGCAATCGCTCTGCAGCGTCACGCGCCGCCCGGCCGCGAGGTGGCGGCGGACGACGCCGAGTAGCTCGTCTCGGTAGGCGGCATCCAGCGAGATCCGAGCCGCCGATAGGTTGTCTAGGCACAGACCGCGCTCTCCGTCGTCCGCGTCGTCGACGTGGCTCGGATCTCCTTGTTGACCATCGAGGGAGCGACACACCCCACCCAAGTCCGAACCACCATGCTCGTGACTTGTCCTTGCTGCCTTGACTGGTTGCCTTGCCTGCACCGATCGGCGATAGACGACGAGGTTCTCCCGTGAGCCTCTGACCGCGTCGGCGGCCTTGAGGGCGCTCACTTGCTCGACTCGCCTTGCTCGAGCTTGGTAGGCGTGACGCACGTGCCAGACCGTTAGAGGTAGCGACTCGGACTGTTGCGCGGGTGGTTCGTGGTCATATGCAGCAGTGTCGACCGATCGGGACGTGGCTGCGGAGTCCATCTCGGGTCGTAGTGTGAGCTGTGGGGACACGGTCGCTGGTGTTGGAACGGTGTCATTAACAGACCGGTGCTGGGCTGGGCTAGGCTCCGTGCAGCCACCAGTGGACGCGTTCCACCCACGCAATAACTGCTTCTTCTCATACCGCGACAAGTGCAGAAGCTGCTGGTCCTTCATCGCGTCTTACAGCGGCGTGACAGGGTATGCGGGGCACGAGCGGACGCTGTTAAGGAGGCTGAGTAAGTGGGCTGTGCTATTCTGGGCGACGGCGAGTTGCGTGGAATATGATACGAACAGCCGCGACGCCACGCATTTGCTGCCGGCGGGTGCCTCTGGATCGAGAAAGAGGCGCCGGTCCCGGCCGCAGCCAACATCCCGATCATGCGTCGGCCAGCCGTCGCACCTCGCAGCGGCAAAGCCAAACCCACTAAGGCCGGTCCTGTGGCTAGAGCGACAGGTATCACAGCCCCGAGCGCTTCAGCCACCTGTGCGACCAAGAAACCGGCGCGGAGGCGGCAAGTCACTGCCTCATCGACTGACAGAGGCGGCAAAGCGCTCATCGTCCCAGCACGAACCGAATTTGACGCCCAAGTTGATCCTGACGACAAGGAGAATGCCGCTGCTGAGAATGCGGACGAGTACTACGCGGCGGCCGAGTGTCGGCGCCTGCGAGAGCAGCTGGAGCGGGTTCTCGTAGACCGCGAGCGTCGAGAAGACGAGATCGTGGCGCTCCGAGCGCTCGCCAAGTCGCTCAAGGAGGAAGTGGAGGCGATCCAGCGCCAGCAACGGTCTCAGACGTCGGGAGACGGAGCTATACTGTCTACAGCGAGCAGTGGGCTGGGGCGTAGCCGACCGCACGAGTTCTTCAAGCTCGACGTCCAAGTGGAGGAGCTGCGCGCGGAGAACGCCGCGCTTCGAGAGCAGCTCGACGGTCTGAACCAGAAGTACGCCCGTCTCCGAACGTTCGTGGACCGGGAGTTGCGCGTTCAGCAGCTGGCTGCCGTCAAGGCCCACGCGGAACTGCAGTCGGCGACCAGTCAGCTGATGGAGGAGCAGGCGCAGTGCGACCGGCTGAGAGAGCAGGTGGCTCGCTACAAGGCCCGGAGCAACGAACCCGTGCGCATCGAGGGGCTCGAGGGGCTCGTGGGGCTTTGTGAGGTCGTCGACGACGGGAAGCGGCAGCTCGCTCGAGCGAGGGAGGAGCTGCTGCTCCAGTGTCTGGCCGACGATCATGACCGTCGCGAGTGGAGGCAGGTCGGTCACTCCGGGTCAGTAGACGTCGGCGCCGAGTCGAGTGATTCCAATCAGGCGGACCAACAGCATGGAGGCGGCTCAATGCTTGATGTACCTCGACGGTCTGCTGGCTCCGACGACGTGCCGGACACGTCACCAAGGGAAGAGGACAAGCTCGAGCTGCTCGGAGAGGACGTGACGGCCCTAGAGACGCAACTGCGCGGGCTTCACGTGTCGCTGGAGCTCACGCGGTCCATGGCTGACGACTCCAGCGGCGTCAGCTCTCCACAACTGTCTGTTCACGGTACTACGTCCGATCCAGCATCGTTGTAGTTGAAGCACCGCATCCCATACTCAGTTCAAGAGTCCCGTATCCAATAATTGATTTTCGAGTCGTACCCCCCACTATCCGATCTATCGTTTGGACCAATATCAATATCCATGGGGAACGCGGTGGTGCGCGTGAACGGCACGGCGTTCACCGTGGAGGGCGCGCTGGGCGAGGGCGGCTTCTCGCGGGTGCTGCGTGTGCGTCGCGGGGGCGAGTGGCGCGCGCTCAAGTGGTCGCGCGGCGTGTCGGGGCGCGAGGAGCTGGAGCGCGCGCGGCTGGAGATCACAGTGCAGCGGCAGCTTCGGCACGCCAACTGCCTGCGCCTGGACGACGCCGAGGTGCGGGTGGACAAGGCCGCTCCGGCTGGAGATGGGCGCTCCGAGGAGGCCATGGAGGTACTGATGCTGTTCCCGCTGCTGCCCAAGGGCTCGCTCCAGGCATATCTGGAGCAGGCGGCGGCCGCGCGTACGTCTCAACGGCTCATTTCCGACTCGAGTATCACTCCACCGAGACTAAGGTGACGGTGACCGATGGACAGACCGCGTCGCTTTCTCCGAGCGCGAGTGTCTGCGCTTCTTCTTGCTGCTGCTGGACGCTGTGCAGGCACTGCACGACCTGGGATACGCGCACCGCGACATCAAGCCGAGCAACGTCCTGCTGTCCGACACGACCCCAGTCGAGCCCGTGCTCATGGACTTTGGCTCGGTCGCGCCGCTCTCATGCGCCATCAACACCTTCAGCGACGCCAGGCGCGAGTGTGAGGCTGCCGCGCAGTACAGCTCGGCCGCGTACCGCGCACCGGAACTATGGGAAGCCGGCGCCGCTACCTTTCGCGGGACGATCGACGGCCGCGCCGACGTCTGGTCGCTCGGCTGTGTGCTTTACGCGATGGCGTTCGGGCCCTTCTCGCCGTTTGAAGACCCTCGCGACGGCGTACAACAGCTCGCCATCCTCAGCGGCAACGTCAGCTTCGAGAGCAGGTCTCACGCGCGCGCGTACTCGCCCACGTTCACCGCACTGATGCGGTGGATCCTCACGCCGGACATCGTCGAGCGGCCGACGCTGGACGGAGTGCGGCAGTGCGTCCGCCAACTACAATCCATCCCGCCAGCGCCGCTCCGAAGGATGAGCAGTGCGGTGCCGCCGCTGCAGCTGGTGCGGCAGCTCTCCAAACAGGAAAGCTGGGCCGACTTTGCGTCGTTTGAGGCCTCAATGGAGACTGAATCAGTGCCGGACAGCAAGCAAACGCTCAGCCGACAGACTTCATCATGGGGCGGCACGCCAACCGATCGAACTAGGCGAACATCACGACCTGCAGAAGTCAATGGAGCCATTGTAGAGCCTGTAGCGGTGGGCAATGATTCGCAGCAGCGCCGAGCGCTTTCGCGAACGGGCAGGCAGATGCTGAAGCACGCACTCAGCGATCCGTCTATTACATGAAACGATGCATTCCCTTATGGTCTTCTTCTAGGTGTGTCATTGTGTCCGCCTTCACTGAGAGGGAAGGCACTGGAAATACAGCATCCGCAGCGGCGTCTCCATCGACACGTCGGGGTAGAAGCGCTGTAAGACCGACAGAACCTCCTCGGCCGTCCGGAATCCCGACTTGGCCAGCGTCGACGAGTCCGAGGCGCGGAGCGACCGCGTTTCCACTTGGTCGATGCGAAGAAACGCGAAGCGGCGCCGACTGCGAGTCGCGTCCGAGGTTTCCAGCTCGTCTGACTCGCCACAACCGGTGGTGGCGGCGACGATCGAGAAGGGGAAGATGCGCGCCAGGTCCGAGTTCTTGTCGTGCGTCACGTCCGACTCGAGCCGCATGGTCACTAGCTTCTTGCCAGAGAGTATGTTTTCTACCAGAAAGACGTCAAAGTCTAGGCGAGGCAGGTCTTGCGCGCCCCAGTGCACATCTACCAGTGCTGAGCTGGCGGTGGGCGAGTCGGCGGTCAGCACGGCGTGGAAGCGGTGCAGGTCCTGCACGAACCGCGTGTTCATCTCAATCCACGGCCGGACGACCCTGCCATACATAGCCACGGACGAGCAGTCGGCTAAGATGTGCAGCGCAACGAGCTGATATCACAACTGCCGCACCTGACGCTGTCGGCCGCGTCTTGCACGGACTGCCCGTAAGGATCCTGCGCGATCAGCCACGCGACCACAACGGCGGGGGAGCGCGACCGGCCGGCAATGCTGCCCCAGCAACAAAAACAAGACATTCGTCAAGGAACTACCACAGCAACAGCATCAGTTCGACCGCACTCACCAGTGCACGAGCACGTTCTGATCGCGGCGCTCGGCTTCGTCGCTTCGCATCGGGTCACAGTGAGTATCTGACGGTCAGTCGACACGTTGTATTCGCAGTCACAGCCCATTATATACCAATGACACCCACATGAGTCGGCGCAGCGTGTCGAGAACGGCGGGCAGCTTTGCGAGCAGGTCTTCATCAAGCGCATCCTCCAGCAGGACGGTCGTCCGGCGGACGTTCGCCTGGGCCACCTGGTCCGCAACGCGCTCGTCCTCCGCGCCCAGAAGCGATAGCACGCGGCTGATGCGCGCGCGACGTAGCGCCTGCGCGTTGTTGGCCGCGTCGATGGACCCGAGGAACACGCGGCCCGCGACGTGCATGGGCTTGTCGTCCAGCGCGTCTTCCACCTCGAACTCCTCCTCCTCTTCGTCGGCGTCTAGCTCCTCGGCCACATCGAATCCATCGACGAGACCGACACGAACGGCATCCGCGCTGAGCCATCTGTCTGCTCCGCCGTCTGCAGCAGCGCCGGCGGCAGCCGCAGCGCCGCCCCAGACCGCCGCGCGCGAGTCGTTCGCCGCGCTCGTCGTCATGTTCACAGTCTGTGTGTGGCATTTTACTCGCTGTGGTATTGAGCCTGTATAAACGCATATTGATTGTATTATATATAAGGTTTTAAGAAACTGGTAAAGTACTGGCCCTATAATTCCTTCGCACACAGTACGCGAGGGCGAACTCTCCGGAACCCGCTCGCCGCCCGGACCCAAAAGGAGCGGAACGCGCGACACCAAAACGCTCGTTGGCCGGTCGGTTCTCGGGCGTCGTCCTTTGCGTTGGCTAGTTCTTCTCTCGCCGCTCGCTGCGTGTCCGGGGCCAGGCGCGAGTCGAAGGAACGCGCAGGCAGCAGGGGGGAGCGAGAGGGTGCGGGCGCGGCTTTTCCAGGCGCGAGACTCGCAGTGGGGGCGGTGGAAGCGCGGTCGATCGATAGACCCCACCCGACAGATTGATTGACTGAACGCCATGAACGGCGCGCAGGACGTGGGTGAGGAGGAGCTGGCGCGCATGTACGACCGCATGGAGAACCTGCGCGTGGCGGAGGCGGCGGCGGCGGCGCGCAGGGAGGAGGAGGAGGAGGAGGAGGAGGAGAGCGCGTCGTCCGAGGAGGGGCTGGAGCAGGAGGAGGCGCTGTCGAGCGAGGCCGACGAGGACGATGAGGACGATGACGAGGACGACGAGGACAACGACGTGGAGGGCGACAGCGAGGAGGAAACGAGCTGGATCGCGTGGTTCTGCTCGCTGCGCGAGAACAGCTTCCTGTGCGAGGTGGACGAGGACTACATCGAGGACGACTTCAATCTCACGGGCCTGAGCGGCATTGTGCCGTACTACGACTACGCGCTGGACATCATCCTGGACATCGAGACGCCCAATGACCAGAGCCTGACGCAGATCCAGCAGGAGATGGTCGAGTCGGCCGCCGAGATGCTCTACGGACTCATCCACGCGCGCTACATCCTGACCACTAAGGGCATGGCCGCCATGCTCGACAAGTTCCAGAACGTGGACTTTGGCCGCTGCCACCGCGTCTACTGCCAGGGACAGCCCGTGCTGCCTGTGGGCCAGTCGGACGTGCCGCGGCACACGACCGTCAACGTCTTTTGCCCAAAGTGCCGCGACATTTACTTCCCAAAGTCCCAGCGCGCCGGCCGTACGTCTTGTCTGTGAGACGCTTGTGCTCGTGTCGGCCATCACCTAACGCACTTGTTCCCATTTGTCGTGACAACCCACCACAGAGATTGACGGCGCCTACTTCGGCACGACGTTCCCGCACGCCTTCCTCATGACGCACTCACACCTGGTGCCCGCGCCGCCCGCGCAGACGTACGTGCCGCGCGTCTTCGGCTACAAGATCCACAAGACGAGCGAGTACTACACGGGCAGGAAGAAGCTGGTCGGCTCGGACCGAGACCGGGAAAAGTACCGGAAAGCCATGACGCTCATGGACCGGTACAAGGCCGGCGGCCAGGCCCAGGAGAGATAGGCATCTTCTCTAGGTCGATCGACAAAGAGGCGGCGAACGAACGGGTTACAGTGACGTGAATAGGACGGGAAGAGAGAGAGAGGGGAGAAAGAGATTTCAGACGGATGGAGGGCAGGTCGGTCGGTTGGAGGGACGGGCGCAGCGACAATGCACGGCAGATATGTATAACCAACCGGTTTGCTTCTTGTCCGTTCGTCGGTCCAGAAGCTGCAGCAGCACAAGGAGGCGGTGCCTATCATCATGCTGTCGTGGACGCGGTGCTTGCTGGCCGGTCTTGCGGCTGTAGATGCCTTCGTGAGCAAATCACGGGGCGGGGAAGACAGCGTCGACCTCCCACTCGACTTGGCCGCGCGAGCTGCGGAACAGGCGCAGCGAGAAGAAGCTCTTCTTGCCCGGCGTGCTCATCCACTCGCAGATGGAGTTGAGCTTCAGCGACTCCACGCTCAGTCGGTGGCCTGCCGGATTTCCGTGTGGCGGAGAGCGACCTTCGGCGGCGGCGACTGCGCGGCAGTAAAGCGCTTGGAGCATTGATGGCGACATGATGCGCATGAGCGGCAGCGACTCGGCCAACGGCGTCGGGTCGTCCATGTCCAGCAGCGCCGTGGGCTGGAAGAGCGGGTTGACCGCTACCCTGACGGTCAGCCGCATGTCCAGGTCGTCCAGGTCCCCCAACTCCATGAAGACGTTCGCCTCGCGCTTGACTGTCGGGACGCCGCGGGAAAGGATCGACCGGACCGGCGCGATTACAGCCACGTGCTGGCACTCGAACGTTTCCATGCTGTCGTGGAGCTTGCGCAGTTGGCTGTCATGTGTGCAACGAGTCGCTCGTCAGAGTAACCAACGCACCCAGCAGCATTATGCACCATTAATGAGCGAGAACTCACCTGAAGGACAACGGCGCGACGTTAAACAGCTTCATGAAGACGTTCACGTCTGTCGGCAGCCCGTTGGCCAGCTTGTACTCCTTGACCTTGTCGCCTTCTAGTCGGCTTTCCCCCCGGGTCTTTACGATCGCGTGCTCAGCCTTGTCGTTAATAGTGCGTGCGAAGAATGCGTTCAACCGACACTCTTCGATGCCGAGGAATGGCGAGATGTCGTCCTTGACGCGCATCACAGAAAAGCTGCTGGTAGCCGCGTACTGGATCGCACGCTCTTCATTCGGGCCCAGCACGACCCACTGCAGCTTGGTCACCATGAAGAAGTCGCCAGCCGCTAGCGATCGAAACACGACCGGCTGAGAGCACTCCTCGATCAGGATCACCAGCTCATATGACGAGCTGTTGTCGATCGCCTTGACCCACCGGTACTCTGTGAACACGTCGCCGCTATTGCTTTCTTCCTCACTGGAGGACTCGATGCTGTTCGTGCGTCTGCGCTTGCGGCGACGGCAGACCTTGCCAACGAACGACAGCACACCAACGAAGTCGAAGTACAGCCGCTCGCGGTCCTCGATGGTTTGCTCACTCCAGAACTGGACGTTCAGCGTACTCACGAACGAGAGTTCTAGCCAACGCGGCCGCTGCGGAGCCTTCTGGAGCTCACTCTCATCCATGCCGTTGTCACTTTCCTGCATCGGGATGGGGGCGGGGATTACATGAGACGCTTCCAGCATCTTCCAGTATTTTTCTGTTTGATCGCATGTCGATGCACGTCCAAAGAGAAATATGACCGTCAGTACTTCTAGTAAGACACTGACCACGTCATCGAACACGTTCCAACTTACCAGGGACGTGAAAGACGCTGCCAGCGGACTTGTGCTCGAACAAGTACACCAGACTGGAGTCTGCGTACGCATCGTCGACAGTTCCCGGCTGGACCGCTTTGTATCCTCGCAGCTGGACAAGGTCGCCCTCTTGCAGACTCAAAAAGTACCTGGCGCACATGGATCCGTAGAACGCGACTTCGACCGCGGAGGTGCAGTCAACTGTACACCAAAGCACCGATAAATGACGAGGCCAACTTGATCCAGCAGCAGCAGCACCGACAACTTACCGAGAACGATGTGGAACGCGAACGGGAACTCGCTGGACACGTCCGGGTCGCCTAGATGGGTGACCTTTGACTTGACTCGGATGGTCCCGACCATCGGCGGGAGCGATGCTCGATTGGGGTCGGCTCCTGCCGCGCTGATCGCGTCTTTCACCTCGCTGATAGTGTAGATCTTCCGGAACGACTTGGTGTACAGGCTTTGGCACTC
>JAADXW010000405.1:0-22961 GCA_023337975.1 Phytopythium ostracodes
CGAAGCGATTTGCGCGGCTATTGGGTTGAGTTGGCCTCAGCACCACTCTGGAGGCATTGTCGGCTGAGTAATGGCTTCATTCCATGCCGGCTTGGCTGCAATAGCCCCGTGTTCAATCTGGGAGCTGATTTTGAGATGCACATGACCGACGGTGATCTGATTAGTGCTCGACTCAAAGAGGACACCAACGATTTACAGCCGTGACTCTTGCTCCCAACGTAGTCGTGGTCTACACCTCTGGTTTTGCAACTTGTCTAGACAGACGGTCAGAACGAGCACTACACATAGCGATTGCAGCATGTTGGCCAGCAATATTTCTGAAGTACTGCGCAGTATATAGTCAACGGTTCGGGCTTGCATTTGATCCGGTTATCTGACTAACACAAATCGAAGTCTGACCCACCTTCATCCTCACAAAATACACCAAGGAAGGCGTCTTGCTCCTCCCCGGTGCGTGCCAGCTCATGCTCGTGATCGCGCCAGTAGCACTTCCAAAACAGCTCTGGTTGAACACGCGCCATCCGAACCTCTGACCGTCGCCAGGCTACTCGAGCGGCAATCCGTCTCCTTAGAGAGGTTGCAACCTTCGCTTATAGCTCTTCGACGTCTCAGAGGCGTTGATGCTTGGCGGACGGCACGCGATCCAGGTGTTCTCCAACGATCCGCTGCCAGCGACGAAACTTCCACGCTCGAGTCACATAGAGCAGCATCATGCGAACCCATGAGCCGACAATCGGGCGGCTTAGCACGAAGCGAAAAACGCGTGCTTTCACGGCCAAGTCGATGGACGCGAGCACAACTTTCAACATCCTGCACCAAGCCGGCCAATTGCCGAACTATGGGTCAAAGATGGACACAGCACATAGTCCACGTTGATGATGATGCGTGTACCGCAGCTCGACGCCCCACGCCATCTCGAACCCGCGCAAGCACACGACTGAGTCGTACCCATCGACTTCGAGTAGCGTCGCTCAGCAGCCGCGGCATTGAGCCACGCACTCGAGCTCATTGAACCAGCTCTGCTTGCAGTTTGCGTGGTTCTCCGCGCGCTTGCAGTTGAAACATACCATGGCGTCGAAGCACAGCGTGTGGTTGTCGAGCGCTTGAAGAGGTACGCGAGCAGCAGCGTCGCCCGGCGCTCTGAGTCGCGAATGATCGAAAGAAAGCGCATGAACGTCTTGTTGACCACCTCCAGCTCAGGTTCGCTGGCGAGCATGTGGACGAATGCATCAGCGAGTACGAGCGCTGAATCAGCTTGCCACCAGTGACTCAGGTTCGCCACGAAAGGCTGCCAGCGGTCGGACGCCATAAGCGTCAAGCAGATCAGGCAGCGCACCTTGGGCAGCAAGCCGGCGTAGAACTTGTCCAGCGTGACCTCGACATGTCGGGCGAGGCAGCTCAAGCGGATCTGGGTCGTACACTGATCGCCGCACAGCTTGATGATTATGGCTTTGGCTGTCTGGTGCGGCATCTGCAGTCTTGCTGCGCCGGTGTGGGTACAGCCCCAGCGCGCGAACAGCCCCACGAAGACTCTCGTTGCGTGCTGAATCCTACCTAGCGGACTCGCTATGATGAATAGTTTCCAAGTAGCTTCCAATCGGCAGACGTCCTCGCAGTTCAGTAGCACGAGCACAAGCCTGAAGGCAGACTTGAGGCACCGATGGTGCTGCACACGGCAATTCCGACGGTCTCAGCCCCCAAGTGAGACCGACAAGAAACCAAAAACTGGGCCGCCAAGTGACCTCGCTGGCTCAGAATCGACCAAAAGAATGGTGGGCGCAATGGATCAACAAGCTAGAGGTCATTGCGCGAGTGTGACACCGGTACAGGAATCGACTGCGAGGAGCTGCAGCTCGCCTCGTTTCTGTCGCTCTACCAGCGTAGGCCCGCCCAATCAGCAAGCGACACCTTGCCCTCCTTCGTTCGGGATGCAGCGATCACCGAATCAGTTGATTAGATGCACCGCCGGGGGTCTCCGGTCTGTTTCAGTAAGGGCTCAGTTCATTTTTATCCCTGCAAGAGTAACGTGACTGCTGTAGGACATCTCTCACGTGCCGCAATGAGCGAGCAAGCGACACCGACGACGCGCATCGCGCTCCGAGGCTACGAGCGCATGGCGACCATGTCGCCGTCGCTCTCGCGCAAGATCGCGCATTCGATGCTCGTGCGGGGCAGCAGCGACGGCGCCATCGAGGAACTGCTGCGGCACCTGCCTGTTGCCGTCATGCGCACGTTCAACAAGCACCCACGGATGCGCGCGCTGCAGCTGCGCGACGAGTTTGCAACGGCCGAGATCCACCCCCACATCTCGCTGGCGGACGTCGACAGCAAGCGGTTGCTCCGTGTTCGTGATGCTGTTGCCAACGGTGAGCAGGGGTGGCCGCAGTACGTCGAGAGCGAGTGTGAAGTGGCGTTCGACCGGTGCCAAGAGTTCCCGTTCTTCCTGAGCGTGTGGCGCGAGGGACCCCGCGCGGCGCGGCTTATGCTCTTCTCAGAGCACTACATGTCGGACGGCATGTCCGGCCTCACCGTGCTCAACGGTATTCTCGAGAGCGTGACCACGCTCAGCAATGATGAGGCTGCGGCCGTGCAAGATGAGCTCCCGCTGCGTCCGTCCGTGTATCAACTGTGGCTGGAACCGCTGCGGTTCACTCGAATCGTGGGCGAGTACCTCGTCTGGCTAGTGGGGCGCAAGATCTTCCAGCGTGACGTTGCGAGTTTCAAGCCGCTTCTCCCGCCCAGCGCCGACCAAAAGCACATGACGCTGCCCGTGACCATCCACAACCCGACGCGCGCGCTCTTTGCCGACGGAAGCGTGGAGAACGCGGCGAGAATTCTCGCGAGATGCAAGCAGGAGCGCGTGTCGTACGGTGCGGCCGTCATGGTGGCGACGGCGCTCGCCTTCTACACGACCGCCACGAAGCACTCGATCAACATCGACCCGGAGCACTTCCGACTGGCCATAGCCGTGGACATTAACATGCGCAAGCGCGTGAGCTCGCCTCCAGAGGAGGACACCGTGGGCTACTACGCCGCATCCGAATCAGTTCGCGGACTTGCCGAGCAGAGCGGCGTCGACCTCACGCGCAGCCGCTTTTGGGACGTTGCGCGCATGATCCGGGACGACATCCACGCCGCAGCCAGCAATGACTTCAAGCTGTGCTTGTCGTCCATTTTCCAGGACCAGGTACTGCGGTCCGATGCTCGCCAACAAGACCTCGGCTTTGAGCTCCCGTTTGCGATCACGTCGGACGCGGGCGTGTCGAGCATCGGGCGCTATCCGTACGCGAAGGCCTTCTCGCTTGGGGGCGCTGTAGCGTCGTCACTCACCATCGACAGCCTGCACTTTTACAACTCAATGCCCGTGTTGTCGTCCGCAGTGGGCATCTACGTGAGCTCGACCGACAAATTCTGCTACGGCATCGCGTCCAAGATTGAAGAGAGCATGGCTTTGACGCTGTTCCGAGACTTTGTGGCGCTTGCCGAGCACATTTCTGCCATCGGCGCGGACGACACCATGCTGCAGGTAGCAAAGCGCGTCGAGCGGGAGCTGAAGATTGAGTAATGGACTGTCAGTCGAAGCTTCTACGTGGTCGAGGACAATCAACTTTGCATGTTGGAATCTGCAAAGGAAGACAATACGCATCTTCAAGCGTTCATCGATGTCTGTCTTGATTATTGTCGAATCCACGTAGCAAATGCAGCACGCTAGCTGCGGATCCACAGGCTTCCCGACTGATGCACAAGTTTTGAGAGAAGCGGGCACTCGCTACAGCAGCTTACGCACCACATCAGCGATCGTGTCAGCCTCGCTGATAGTGGCAAGCCGCTCGGAGATGGTCACAAACCCGTCGAAAAGAGCGCGCGCGAGGTCGTCTTCATACTTGTGCGCCATCGAGAAGTTGAGAGCGCCGCCCGCGCACGTGATGAACACGCAGCCTCCAGGCGACAGCGTTGGCATCGAGTTGTACACGTGGAGGCTTTCAATCACCAGCCGCGGCGCGGGATGCTCTTCTCCGAGGCTGTCACCAGTCGGCGCCATGTCGTGCGCTTCCGGAAATGGGTACCGACCGATGTTGGACACGTTCACGTCCGCTTGGAGACACTTGTGCACTTTGGTGCCCTTGAGCAGGCGCTGTCCGTCCGCGCGCGAGTGCATGTTCTCGTCGAGGAACAGCATCCCAGCCTGCATGTCCCACGAGTGCTTAAGCGTGTCGTCGATCTCACGCTTCGAGGCGCGCGCGAAGTCCCAGAAGCGCACCTTCTGGACGTCGACGCCCTTACTAGCGAGCTCCTGCAGCGTCGCGATGGCGACGTACATGCCCACCATGTCGGACCGTGGCTCCTTCCTGTTTGCCTCTGTGGTGAACACTGGCAAGCGCTTGCGCATGTTGTAGTCCATGTCCAGCGTCAACTTTAGAGGGCCTTTTGCCGCTTCATTCGCTTCCCCACGCGACAGCAAATGCGCATGAGCGGCGACGATGGAGGCGACGAGCGCGCCACCGAGGGTGACACCCTCTTGGCGGCATCTTGCGAGCGTCGGAGTGAGGTTAGCGGTCTCGCCGCGGGCGAAGAGCGCGCGTGTGCTGTTGTACGGCGGCGGGAGCCCGCTGAAGTCGCTCTGGTCGTCTCGAACCGGAAGTTGCGCGTGGAAGGAGCTCATCATGTGCCGGAAGATGGCACCGCCAGCAATTTTGACCACGAGCTTGCTTAGAAACGTCCGGATCGGCCACTCATCGCGCCAGATCTCGTAGATTGACGGGCGCAGCGGCGAGGAATCCGCCCCCTCGACCTCCTTGCTGGCATCTTGCACTGCCGCCCGACTGAGGCGCGCGACGGACTGGAGAATGTCGTTGAGGGCCACCATGCCAGAGCACCCGTCGCTCATGTAGTGATCCGAGAAGAGCATCAAGCGAGCCGCTCCGCGCTGGCGGTCGGCCCACACGACGAGGAAGAACGGGAACTGCGCGTACCGGTCAAAGCCGAGCTCGCACTCGCGCGCAGCGAACTGCTGCCACGTGTCGCCCTGCTCTCCACCCGTCACACCATCAACCCGAAGTCGGAGTAGCTTCTTGCTCTCGATGTCCGCGAGCGAGATCGTCGGCTGGATCTCGGCCTCGGCGAACTGGTCGCGGACTTGTAGCGCGCGCATGCGCGGGTACTTGTTGAACGTGCGCACCACCGCCGCTGGCAGGTGTCGAAGCAGCTGGTCGAGGCCATCGGCGCCTTCACAGCGCACGAGCATCGCGTGCACGATCTTCATGGACTTGCCGTCGCTCATGCTCACG
Organism: Phytopythium ostracodes; assembly: GCA_023337975.1. Taxonomy (NCBI): domain Eukaryota; phylum Oomycota; class Peronosporomycetes; order Pythiales; family Pythiaceae; genus Phytopythium; species Phytopythium ostracodes. The sequence continues at coordinate 5,289 of JAADXW010000405.1, forward strand.
AAGCGCTCGAAGCCGCGGATCGCCACGCGCTGGCCGGAAGCAGAGGCGGTCACGGTCGTAGCAGAGACCATGGCGCCTAGCGTACAGTAGTGTGAGTCTCCGGATGAGCTTGTCTTGTTGCGGGACAGTCAGAATGAAGAATGAAGACGCCAGAGGCGGAGGGAAAGCGGGGCCGAACTGGTCGAAAGAAGCCGTGCACATGGTATCAGCCATGATGAACCACTGTGTTGACGGCTTTGCATTCTTTTGATGGTCCTTTGATGGGCGGAGATAGTACTCGTCGTTACCTTATACAATCGATATATGCAATGTACTAATAATACAAGCATAATTATATATAAGTTAATCTAAGTTGTACAATACTCTAATAATCGATACAGGTGGTATACTTATGCCAATTTATAGTGTAGAGAACCGTTGGACGGCTTCAACGTGATTACCGAGGGGCGCCGTGATCTGCGGCGGCGCGGGACTAAACCCTGAAACATGTCGGTGAATGTATGGCGCGAACTGAACCGCCGACGATCGAGTGTTCGCCGCTGTATGAGACTACAATAGACCGTCGCGTGCAGCGTGTAGCTTGCGCCCCCTGCAGTGGACGCAGGCGTCCAAGCGGACTAAACACCAGCATTCCAGCGTATGTAGTGGCCTTGTCGTGAGGTGATAGCCTTCAACTGCCAAAGCGATGCCAATGAGGCACATCGTTGGTGTTTGGCCCGATTACACGCTAGGGTTTCGAAGACGGACGAACCAGCGCACTCCAAGTTCATTGGCATCATGCACGAAACGCCGCTTGCTTCAAAATAAACGCATTTGTCGTACACAAGGGTTCGACCCCGAAGTGATTGGTCTCTATTGTGGGGCTCACTGCTGCTCGTCGAGCAGCCGCACGACGTCGAGCACGGTAGCGTCGCTCGGGATGTCTCCGAGCTTCTCGCCGACGCCCACGACGCTCTTGAAGACCACGTCCGCGACGTCATCCTCGAACTTGCACATCATGGCGTAGTTGGCCGCATCCGCCGACGTGACGAACAGCATGTTGCCCGCGAGGTGCGGCGACGTGGCGTAGATGTGCATGGCCTCCACGCGCAGCCAGGCGTCGTCACCCTCGCGCAGGCGGTGCTCCTTCTTGAACGGGTACCTGCCGATGCTCGAGATGTTGATATCCGTCGTGTAGGACTTCTCGATCGGGATGTCCTTGAACATGTCGGGCGTGATGTTCGAGTTGAGCGCCTGGTCCAGGAAGATCTCCATCAGCGCGTTCGCGGGCGCACCAATGATCGCGTCCAGGTCCTTCTTGGACGTGCGCGCGAGGTCCCAGAACTTGACCTTGCTCACGTCCACGCCCTCCTTGGCAAGCCGCTCCAGGTTCAGCACCGTCATGAAGCAGCCGACGTGGTTGTCGGGCACGTCCGCGGGCACGTGGTTGCGCATGTTGTAGTTGGCGCTCGCGACCAGCTTGAATACGTCTTTGGTCTCGTCCGTCAGGCTGCCAGCGTACCGCGCCGTGCGGTAGTACGAGGTAACCACGGCGGCGACCAGCGCACCGGCGTACGACGTGCCCTCGCGCTTGCACTGGGCCAGTGCGCTCTTGAGCGCCTCGGGGGTGCCCTCGTCGAAGAACCCGTAGCACGGGTTCACCTTGGGCGGCACGCAAAAGTCGTGCTGGTCGCTGCGGATCGGGATCACCGGGTAGTAGCCGCCCTTCTGGCCGAACTTGTTCAGCAGCGTGGTCTTGAGCATCTTGACGAGCCACTCGCTCAGCACCTTCTTGATCGGCTGCGAGTCCAGCAGGCTGTTGTACATGGACGGCACCAGCGGCAGCGGCGTCGGCGAGGCGACCGCGTCGGGCGACGCGCTGCCGACGAGCTGCGTGGCCTGCTCCAGGATGTCGTTCAGCACGACCATGCCCGAGATGCCGTCCGACTGGTAGTGGTCCGAGAAGAGCATGAGCCGTGCCTCGCCCGAGGCGGCGTCGCACCACACCGATAGGTGGTACGGCCGCTGCGTGTACCGGTCGAAGGGCACCTCGCATTCGGTGAGCGCGAACGAGGCCCAGTGCTTCTCCATCTCTGCCTTGGGCTTCTCCTCCACGTGCAGCAGCGGCCGATGCGCCTGCGCGCCCAGGAACGCGTCCAGCGACTCGAACGGCGGCTGGATCTCGACCGTGGCGAACTCGTCGCGCACCTGCAGCGCGCGCATGCGCGGGTGCGCGTTGAAGGCGCGCATGGCCGCGACCGGCACGTGCTCCAGCAGCCTCTTGGGGTCCGTCGACTTGACGCGCATGGCGTGCACGATCTTGGACGAGCCGTAATCCGTCATGGATGCCCACCGCTCGAAGCCGCGGATCGACACGCGCGGCTTGGCGCCCTGTGTGATCGCCGTGCTCGCCTGCGCGCCCATCGTCTGCAGTTGGTTGGTTGGCTGTGGTGTGAGCGTAGGAAGGCGACTTGCCGCGCGCAATGGGCAGTTCGGCGCTGGTTGGTGAATGGCTCGAAGCCGTGGACGCCGCACACTGAAGAGGCGTACAGTGCAGTATTATACAGTACAGTTGGGGGCACTCCCCTCCCTCGCTGCCCCTCTCTTGATGAGCCCACGGGAGGAGGAGATGCAGGAAGGAGGAGCATCACGCCGGCCGCGCAGTCTGATGACGCGACCGACCGACTGGCAATCCGAAAAGATCGGGAAGAGGTCGCTCTTGAGTAGAGAGGGATAGGGTATTGTAGTAATTTAGGCGTTTCTTTTTTCAGCAAAATGGATTAGCAAATAACTGGAATAAAGTATGCAGCACCACACAACACATTTTTACGGTAATTTGTGTTGGAAGTGAAACACAGCGGCGCTGTTGACGTAAAGCTCCCGGGTTCCACTGTACGTGGCGCGGCACTCGCGACGAAAATGGATCAATGGATTCCGTCGCCTCCTCGTCTGCAGGCGACCTCCGAGCCCGACGCAAAGAGCCTCCGCCCACTGGAGACCGTGCCCTTGGTGAAGAAGAAGCAGAGAAGAAGATGCGCCAGCGGTCCGAGACTGGACGCGTCCGAAACGCGCGCGTGTCCGCCTTGGTCTCCTCAATGCGCTGTGCGTTCTGTAGCCTCGATCAGTGTGTGGCTGCTATGTAATGGCTATGACTATGACTGGCAAAGACGAGGAAGCTTACGGGTGGCTCCGTGCATGTAAGCGCATCCAATTCCATACGCAACAGGCGTCGCCGCTGTCTCCCCTACTGCCCCGCGACGAGCTTGACGACGTCCAGCACCGTGGCGTCGCTCGGGACGTCGCCGAGCTTCTCGCCGATGGCCACGAGGCTCTCGAACACGGCGGCGCCGGCGTCGTCCTCGTACTTGTGCATCATGGCGTAGTTGGCTGCGTGCACTGACGTGATGAAGAACATGGAGCCCGCCAGGTGCGGCACCGTGTCGTAGATGTGCACGCTCTCGACGCGCACCCATGCGCGGTCGTCGCCACCGGCCACGACGTGCTCCGTCGCGTACGGGTACTTGCCGACGCTCGAGATGTTGATGTCAGTCGTGTACGACCGCGGGATTGAGATGCCCTCGAACATCTCCGGCGTCATGGCCGCCGTGAGCGTCTGGTCCAGGAAGATCTCCGTGAAGGCGCTCGTGGGCGCCGTGACGGCCGAGTCCACATCCTTCTTGGATGTGCGCGCGAGATCCCAGAACTTAGTCTTGGAAACGTTCACGCCTTTCTTGGCCAGCCGCTCGAGGTTGTTGACCGCGAAGAAGGACGCGACGTGGTTCTCTGGAGCAGGCGCTGGCACGCGCTTGCGCATGTTGTAGTTGGCACTCGCGACGAGCTTGAACACGTCCCTGTTCTCGTCCGACAGGTTGCCAGTGAGCTGCGCCGCGCGGTAGTACGCGGCAAAGACGGCGGCGATCAGCGCGCCAGAGTACGACGTGTGCTCGCGCTTACAGGCCGCGAGCGCGCCGGCGAGAGCCTCGGGCGTGCCGTCTTCGAACAGTCCGTAGCTCGGGTTGGTCTTCGGCGGCACGCACCAGTCCTGCTGGTCGCTGCGCGCCGGGATGACCGGTCGGTAGCCGCCCTTTTCGCCAAACTGGTTTAAGATCGTGCTCTGCAGCAGCCCGACGACCCACTCGCTCAGCGGCGTCGAGATGGGGGACGAGTCGAGCCACATGTTGTAGAGCGACGGCCGCAGAGGCAGCGGCGCCGGTGGGTCGACGACTGAGCTCTCAGCGAGCAGCGTGGCCTGTTCCAAGATGGAGTGCAGCACGACCATGCCTGAGATGCCGTCCGACATGTAGTGGTCCGAGAAGAGCATGAGCCGCGCCTCGCCGGCGTCCGTGTCGCCCCATACTACCAGGTAGAACGGCAGCTGTGAGAAGCGGCCAAAGGGCACCGAGCACTCGCGCTGCACGAACGCGGCCCACTCGAGGTCGATCTCGGCGTCGCGCTTCTTCTCCGCGTGTACGAGCGGCGGCTGCGTCTGCGCGCCCAAAAAGGCGTCAAGCGATGCGAACTGTGGCTGGATCTCGGCCATGGCGAACTCGCCGCGCAGCTGCAGCGCGCGCATGCGCGGGTGCATGTTGAACGTGCGCATGGTCGCCAGCGGCGCGAGCTCCAGCAGCCTGCTCACGTCCGTGGATGTGACGCGCATGGCGTGCACCACTTTGGTCGACGCGTCGTCCGCCATGGTCGCGTACCGCTCGAAGCCGCGCAGCGGCACGCGCGGCTTGGCGCCGTCCGCGGGCGCGGCGATCACGGGCGCGCTCGCGTTCGCCCCCATCGCTTGCGTTCGGTGCTGGTGAGTTGGTTGTCTGTCGTTGGGGGAGCGGTCTCTCAGTTCTGATGCTTGTCCTGAGGAAAGAGGGGCATCGAAGGGGGCGAGGTGGCGTGGGACTGACTGACGGCACGCGGTCGGAAGTGACGAGGAAGCAGCGGTGCCTTCAATTGGATGAGTAGGATCTTGGTCCGAGGATTGGGCAGCTCAAGTTCGCCTTGATCTTTTTTTGTGCCACGGAAGGGTTAGGCTACCATATTCGTACTGTACAAGAGTGTTGAATATGTGTTGAGTTTTCAAATTTGTAATGGAGAGTAAGGTATAATAGCATATCATAATTGATGCAATGCGTATGTCGTCTAGGGTTTAGCTAAACGTAAAAGAAAATCGAAATTGAGTTTCAGAAACCTTTGACTGTGAGCGTGAAAAACTAGCGAAATGCTCTTGACATGAGCTCAGTTTCCAATGGACCTCATGAACATTTTTCATGACAGGTCAGCACCGCATGTCGCTCGGTGCGGGTAAAGCGCCACGCGTTATGCAAACAAAGCACTGTATCTCCATGCACAGTACTGTACCGTACGGTACAAGCGGCACCGTTGTCCGTTCACCGAGGACTATAGGACGTGAATGCGCCTGCGGTCCGGCCGCGATCAAAAGTTGCGCTTCAGTCTGATTGCCCGTCCACTTAGAGGCTTGGCCTCGTCACCCACGCTCCGACTTGGGGGTCTCCAACGGTTGAGACGAAGACGCCGACGGAGGCAGCAAGGTCTCCATGGTCTCCATGGTTCGTCGCGAGACAAACAACCAAAGCATCAGATCGAAGCACCGAGCCTTTGGATCGCCTGGTCGACGCGAGCCAGCAGAGCAACAAATGCAGCACGCGAACACTGAAACATGGATCTTCATCGCACGCGCTTAGATATGTAGACAACCCATCAACTCAACTCACGCATGAATTATAAATGTATGTACACACGCACCATTTAGTTATGTCACACGCTGAACTCGACTGCTCAGGCCTTCTCGAGCTGGGGCAGGACCTTGGCATACACGTCGGCCATGGTGGCGTCGGCGTCAACCTCGCCGATGCGCTCAGCGAAGGCCACGTACGCTCGGAAGAGCGCCTGGGCGTCCTCGTCCTCGTTCTTGTGGATCATCGAGTAGTTGAACTTGCCCGTGGATGACACGAACATGAGCGTGCCCATGGCGATGCCTGGCACGGCCTCGTACAGGTGCAGCGTCTCGATCGACAGCTTCGAGTCGGCACCGATGTCGTGGGTCATGGTGTGCGGGTAGCGGCCTATGTTGGACACGTTCACGTCGCCCGTGCACGACTTGGGGATGGAGTGCTTGCTGAAGGCGGTGGGCGCGGCCTTGGTCGTGAAGAACTGGTCCATCACGATATCGGTGAAGGCCATGGTCGGCGCCTTGACCGCCGTGTCAATGTCGGTCTTGCACTGCCGCGCAACGTCCCAGAATTTGCGCTCAAGCTTCACACCGCTATTCTTGAGGCGATCGACGGTCACGAGCGACGCGTAGCTGCCGACGAGCTCCTCCTCGACCGGCTGAGGAAACCGGATGCGCAGGTTCGTGCTCATGCTCATGATCATCTTGAAGTCCTCGTCGAACTGGACGGTCTTGTACTTCTGCGACGCGTGGTAGTACGCGAGCACAACAGCGGCTGTGAGCGCGCCAGTGTATGTGACGCGCTCTTCCTTGCATCGCGTCAGGATCGGCTTGACGCTCGCCGAGTCACCCGACTCGAACATGGCGTAGCTCGGGTTGTTCTTGTACGGGTAGACAAAGTCCACCTGGTCCGACCGCGGCGGCAGCACTGGCTTGGCCGAGCAGAACATAGTGCGCACCGTGTTGGCCAGCATCTTGACGGCAAACTCGCTCACCGGCGTCGAGAACGTGTACGCGTCCAACAGCAGATTGTATGGAGACGCACGCACAGGGTACTCCTGCGGTTTGACGACCTCTCCACGCGCAAGCTGACCAACGCGAGTGAGTGTGTCGTTCAGGATCGTCACGCCCGAGTACCCGTCGCACATGTAGTGATCCGAAAACAGGAACAGGCGCGCATACTGTTCGTCGCGGTCCGTCCACACCTCGAGGAAGCTCGCGAAGTCCTTGTACCGATTCACGAACCGCATGCACTCTTGCTCCACGTGCGTCTTCCACGCGCCTTGCTCCTCCTCGTCGCTCGACGTCTCACGGACGCGCAGCAGTCGGCGGCTCGCGACGTCCTCGAGCGAGAGCTGCGGCTGGATCTCCACGTGCTGCGTCGGCTCGCGCGTCTGCAGCGCGCGCATACGAGGGTGCAGATTGTAGACGTGCATGAGCGCGGTGGGCAAGTGCGCGAGCAGCGGCGCGACCGGTCCGCGCACGAGCATGACGTGCGCCACCTTGGTCGACGACTCGTCCACCGACGTGTACATGCGCTCGTAGCCGCGCAGCTGCACCAGCGGCAGGCCGTTCGCGGACGTTGAGATGGGAGCCATTGCTGCCGCGGCCTGGAGGTGTGAAGGGCGTGCTCAGACGGGGAGTCGGAGGATTGGAGAATGGTCAGCCGCACCTGTCGGTCGGCCGGTCGGTTGATCAGTCAGTCCGCCAGCCCTTAATTGCGTGCCAGCCCGTGGCTCTGCGCTCCTTTTCTCTCCCCTCGCCCTTCACTTTCCCCACACTTCCCGCACTCCTCTGTCCTGCGCATCAGCAAGTCCCGCGTGTGTGTGGTGTAGGCAGTGCGCGTTCGTGTGTGGCGCTCTGAAAGGGTCAGCGGCAAGTCAGGCACGAGCGGAAGGGTTGACTCCTTCAAAAGTACACAGCACAGGATTGCGTGAGAGAGTGCGAGACAGACCCCTCTGACAATGTGTCAGCTATCTTGACTCTTTGAGACGGCAGACGGCGCGGAGGGATGGAGAGCTCTTCACGTTGTGCAAAGCATGGGCTCAGACCCCGTTACCTCATACTCTTCAATCATATATTGTTTTGTATAATTGTTATACTTTCAGGTGTTACAATACGATGCACACTCTTACGTTTGATAATCAATGCTAAATTAATATTGACAGAGAGCGCTAGGGTGTTGGGATGTCTGAGACGTGTTCCACTGTCGGGGACAACAGCCGGGGACAACAGGTGACACTTGAAGCCGGACAGCTTGCTGCCCCAACATATACTTCGAAGTACACAAAAAATTAAAATCAATCATGTACGAAGTTCTGTACTGTAGGGTACCGGTACCGTATTCGTCGTAAAAATATTCGAAAACAAAATACGCAACAAAACCCTCTGCATGAGCAACAGCATCGCCTCACGGCCCTTGACGATCCCGTGATCGCTTGAGCATTTTTCCAACGGAACGCGCGCCATTGGCTGCAGTATAAGTACTCCGAGTATTTTTTTTTACTGTACACTGTATACATTCAGCCCAGCTCGAAATCACAGCAAGCTCGAACCTGTTCTTCTCAACCAATCGTCGATGCGATGACCTGTAGATTGCAATCGCGTACTAGGAGTAACTTGAATTGCGGCTGTTATGATATTAGCGTGGCTCCATGTTCACGTGTGCATTTTCATGTTGTTATCGTTAGTTGTAAGGCGTTGGCGCCTCGTCGTCGACCACCGTAACAGCAGGACTGTCTTGTACACAGTCATTCGAGATTTTGCCCTCCGTTGCATTGTAAGTCGAGACATGGCGTTCATCCATCCGATTCGTACATGATCATGGGCGAGGTACACGGTTTAGTATGATGATCATTGTCAAGTGCTGCACAGTGCAGTGCTGTACTGCACAGTACAATGCATTGTACCGTATGTGCAGCACGGTGCTGTCAGTAACGTCACCAACAGACGAGCATTCCAGAGCTCTTCACTTTACTGTAGTATGCGTTCAAGTCGTACCGTATCGTACGTTGGAGGAGGTCGCGACACAAGTTCGTTGTTGACAGTGTGACGGAGCCTGGCGAATTCCGAGCGGGTTGGCGTGAAGCTACTGTAACTCCGGTTTAACTTTGCGGTTTTCCTGGGTATGTTCACCCGCGGCTCGCTCAGAAGAGCTCGGCGAGTGTGCAGAACTGTTTATATTGAATATACACTACATTTGATAGAAATAATTGCAGCAATTTGAATATATAACCCGTCACGAAAAACCTTTATAAATGAATCATCCGAGCAGGTCCGACCACCTCAACAAATCCGCCACAGGACTTCACCCCTCCATCAGTTTCAAAAAACACCCCGAGAGTCGTGACGTGACGATCGGAAATGGACGGCGCGAGCTCGTCGGCGCGCTGGGAGTTCCTGCTGCTCTCGCTCCCCGGGTGCGTGGTCGAGAGCTTTCTAAACGCGAAGGACGCGCAGCAGCTTGCGCTCGTGAGCAAGCTGCTGCGTGCGGGTCGGCTGCTCCCTCGCCAGCGACCGAGCGTCAATGGCTACGGTTTCCCACGCGCTGAAGCGCGGGAGTGGACGGCCGCCAAGGTGCATGCGGTGCTGTCTCGCGAGTACTACGCGTCGCGGGGCAGGCGTAAACCCAACCAGCGGCGCGGGCGACTGACGCTCGCGCAGCTCTCGGTGCTGCTGGACCAGATCCTGCTGGTCTCCTCGGGCATTCGCACTTCCTGCCTCATCGACCATTGCCTGGTCGAGCCGGACCTGGTCGCGTTCCTCCTCGAGTCGCTCAACAATTTCGGCGTGTTCAACTCCCACGACGACGTCGCGGTGCTGTCATTTGGCGGCAATGTCTTCCTCGTGAGCGCACCACTGTTCATCCAAGACAAGGCGCTCGACCTCGCGTCCGACTTCCGCGAGCTGCTTTTCATCAATGCCAGCGCTTCGCAGGCTACTCCAACACTCGCACCAATCTTTCATCGCGCTAGCTACAGCGATAACATCGACCTAGAGCCGCCCAGAGTCATGGATCCCGTCAAGGACGCTGTGCTAGCCCTGTGCAACGAGTTGCTTGCTGCTTGGTGCGCGCAGCCGCCGCGTCGAGTCATCGAGTGGACGTCCCACTTGCAACTCAGCCGTACCGCCGTCGCCGGCCTCATTCTCTGCTACCCAGCGGTCTACGACGTGTCCGACGGCTTGGAGCCTGGCGACGCGAACCGCTCCTCGTCAGGCTGGATCGTGCAAGAGAACTGCCTCGCCATGTGCCCGCTCGTAGTCGTGCAAACTTCGCTCAGGTGCATTTCCATTTGTTGGATCCTGTTGCGATTCACGCTATCGGCCCTTATTAGTACTTGTATTTGTTCTTTACGTGGTGCTCTACAGCAGTGTGCTGGAGGAGCTGGAGTTGCCGCTGCAAGAGTTCTCCGTGCCGCAGCACTTGCTGGCGCTCCAGCGGTCTAAGCGCGCGGCATTCTCGCGGCGCCCACCGTCGCTACTGCCCGTGCTCAAGGCCGCGTGTCGGCGGCGCATGGAGCGCGCCCTGCTTGCCAGCAGCTTCCACCTCGTGGCGCACACGCTGCGGCTCCAGCTCGACGTCGGCGAGCGAACGCTGCCTCAAGTGGCTCTGTAACGTCAAATGCTACAGTACCGGCGCCACGTTCGATCGAACGGATGTCGCTATCACACAATTAACCGTAACCCGCTGAAGGGAAAATGATGCATAGATCGACTTCAAGGTGGTCAAGTGTAGCTTTTGGTAAGACCAGCCGAGATCGCGGAACGTTCCGCGCTGCTTCGTGATTGGCCGCCGTCGCGCGGCGCCGCGTGCGTGGTCGAATCGCGCACGAGCGGACGTTTTACGGCTATTTTGCGTCATTTCGCTAGTCTATGTCACCTATTTCTGTAAATATGGGTCTTCATTCTGTAATATTCGACTTCAAGTGAGATTTTTGGGTCCGACTCATTTTTCCCGTTTTCACTTGGCTACAGTATGGTACCACGACGCGCTTTGGGGCAACGTAACCGCTCTGTATAGAATTTACTTAGTAAAGGACCCGAACCGGTACAAACAAACCCACCGAGCAAGCGGGCGACAAGTGTCGAGGGAGTCGCTTCGTTGCACGGGATCCCGACGCCGCCGCTGGAAGCCATGGGTGTCGCCGCGTCCACGCAAAGGAAGCTCTACCGTCCATGTGAGTGCCCACCGCTTGCGGGGTCTGAGGATATGAAGGAGGGGGTTCGGGCGATCTTCTAACGCGACCGCGTCCGTCCGATCGTGCCTGTGAACAGTCGACGGCGGCGAGTTCACGGTCGCGTGGCTCACGTTCAAGGTGCGCTTTACAGACTGGAGGCGGGCGTTACTGGTACGGGTGTGCTTACGGTCCGGATGACGTGGCAGGGGGACGCGTTTGAGGACGAGGAGCACCGCTATGTGGTCAAGAAGACGGACCTGCTGTCGTCCAAGCTCTTCCGCGCGCTCTTCGGCGGTGCGGAGGCTGTGTGCGATCTTGCGCGCTCAATTGGTGGGTCCTGACTAAGGATGTGGTGATGACCGCGAGCCAGAGATCACGATGAGGTGCTTTGAGGAGATGCCAGGCGAGTTCATCTCCAAGGAGTCGTTCATCTCGACCCTCGCGCTGTCGTACGAGTACGTAGGGCAAAGCCGTCGCGCGCGGTGCTTACTGTCGCGTGTTGGAACTGACGCGGCTCGCGTTGATGGACTGCTGCAGGGGAAACACTGAGGACCGAATCAGTTACATTTTCACCATGTACAACATTGTCTACTCGGGCGAAAGGTGCGGCCCACATGCAGAAATCTATCGATCGAGCGGTCTGCTGAATGCTGACGCGTGGCTGCTTTGGGACTGACTATCACAGGGAGAGCGAGGGCTGCGTCGCGGAGAAGGACTACCTCTACCTGTTAGGCTACCTGGAAGAGTTCGACACGATCCCAAAGGAGCTCTACGCCGTGTTTGAAGAGTGCGACCTGCCCATGGCAGCCACGTTGTCCTTCTCGCAGTTCGTGGACTGGGTGCGCAAGTATCCTACCATCATGGATGTGAGTGCGCTTGCGTGGGCTCTCACATATCCTCCCGCTGCGAGACTCTCAGTCGCTGACGCATCGTTGCTTGTGCGACTGGCCGCAGTTCTTGGCACAGCATCTCCCGCCGTCTCCAACACCGGTGGGCCCGCTGCTGCTTCGAACCAGCGAGGAGTTCCTAGCCCCAATGTGAGTACCAAATGTGTGCATGTTTGTTCTGGCATGAACGTGACGCTCTTCTAACGTCGCTCGGACTCTGGATGCAACAGGGATCCGCTGAACAGCAGCCCATCGTGTCGGCAAGACAAGAGCAAAGGCTCAAACTACAGCTCGTTTGACTTTATCGGCGGCGAAGACAGCGGGGATGACGACTCGGACGAACTGTATGACTCGGACCAGATCTCGGAGATGGATGACCTCGCCAGCTCGCTGCATGAGAGCTCCACGTCCGACGATACCGCCGCAATGGCCAAAGATACGGATGCAGCGGAGTTCGATGATAACGTGCGCCGGCTAGAGCAGGAGATGTCGTCCGCGTCGGTCCCCGTCAATGATCCGTTCTATCCACCCGCGTCTGGCACCTCGCGACGATCCAGAGGTTCGCGCTCGCGCGGAGTGCAAAAGATGGGGCGCAACATCGGTAAAGCGGTGGGCGGTGGCATCTCCAAGGTTGGGAACGTCGGCCGCAGCATTCTTCACGTCGGGAAATCCCAGGGGAGTTCGTCTCAGGGTAGATCTTCCTACGGCGACGGTGACCCAGCCTCGTCGAACCTGCTCGCTGCCGGGTATTCTTTCTCGTCGGAGACGCAGATGACGAAGAACTACGTGTGCGGATACCTGCACAAGATCGGCGACGGCAAGTGGTCCAAGCGGTCGTGGCATCGTCGGTGGTTCGTGCTCGACCGCCAGCGTGGCGTTTTGTCGTATTATCGGCACAACCCTGCGAATCATATCCCGGCTAGTCAGCATGGCAACATTGTCCACCTCGAAGACAGCCCGGCTCCGCTGTCTAAATCGGAGAACAACGACACGACACAGCCGTCCGAGGCAGAGCGGGTCAGCGAGGCGAGCACAAAGAGTGAGAGCCGCGACAACGACATCGATCGGGCCGGTGACTCGTCAAACGCGCCGATATCGAGCAGCGGGGCGTCAGTCGAGGAATGGACGCAGCAGGATTCGCAGCAACATCAGAACTTGCTGTACCTGAACAAGGCGCATCCGTGGTATCGAGGAGCAGTCGACCTCAACATGGACAATGTCTCGCTGTTCTTCGAGAAGTCGTTGGCCAAGAACGCGCCGACGAGCTTCTTCTTTCAGGTCTCGACGCTTTCCCTCCGTGAGATCGAGTCAAAGCGTGGCGTGCAGTACAAGGTACGCTTTACGCTGGGTGTTTCTCACGTGGATACCGCTCTATCGATCGGCTGGAATTTACTGACAAACAACGCGAACTGACTATGCTTGCAGCTTTGCGCTGACAACGAGTCGGATTTCGATAACTGGACATTAGCGATCGCGGAGGCGATCAACCGAAAGCATTTGCGGAACGGGTCCACAAACTCTGCGCCTGTGGTGTCCCACCAACAACTGTACCGACAGGGCTTGCTCCAAGAGCGGCTGCATCCCGCAGATGGAGACGACAACCGACCGCCTTCTGTCGACAATAGCGACGACGCTCCCGGCTCATCGGACGAAGCCGACGGCTCAACTCAGCGCGCTGTGTCTTCTGTTGGGGCGGCGACGGCAAAGCCTATCCCACCGCCTATCGTGACGAGCCTCCCGGATCCGAACGCAAGCGAAATCGGCTCCGACTGGAGCCTCGAAGTGTCCGTGGAGGGCAAGAAGCAATGCTTGATCCTCGGGTTCGTGATGAACATCGCGGCTGTGAAGCTCCTAGCAGGGGAGAGCGTGCTGTCGAGATTCTTTGTGTGTATCGTGGTCACGTGCGCATACGTCATGATGATCTACAACCCAGGACGCCCGGTCAGCACGTGGAACGCGTCGGACAGCACAGACACTTCCCAGTGCAGCGATCCCCAGCACTGCTGTCTCCACAAGGCGCCAGTCGTCAAGGTGACCAAGGGCCGTAAAGCCCGCGTGCCACCGCAGCAGGCGCGGCGCGGTGGGGAGGCAAGTGGCGCCAATCGATCAGTACGACTGCCTTCTGGTAACTTCAATAAGTTCGCGATGGGCAGCACAATGGGGCGATCAACCCACATCGAAAGCGGCAACGCGGGTGACGTGGCGCACGCGTGGTCGACCACGACGGCCGAGACGTTCTCTGTGCGCGGCCCCGAGTACAGTCGGTTGCGGCGCAAGCAGGTAATGCGCTGTCTGCCTATTGAGTTGCCTTAGCGATTAGTTGATCGACTGACAGATTTTGCTCGGACACACTGTGCCGCAGCCGTCCAAGGGCGCGCTGTTCGAGTTCCTCGCCGCGGATCTGGTGCGCACGGACGGCAAGGTCGACATGATCTCTCAGCGCGTCGAGTTCCCGCCCGAGCTGGCCAAGGAGAAGCTGTTCATCATCAACGCACAGGTACTGTCCAGGGCTATTTCGTTGTCTCTGCTCGGATGCGTTCATCGCTGACATCGTTGCCATTCGTGAAAATGCTCGGGCACGCTTGATGGTAGCTCCCTTCGTATGGGCCGAGTGTGTGGGGCGATGCCTCAAGCGACGGACCGGGATACAGCCTCGTGCTGTACTGGAAGATCCCAGCTGAGGTCCACGAGGTACGTCGATGTCGGTGCTTTCCTTGCTGCTTGAGGTTGCCGCTGAAACGAGCTTGAATGTCTCAACGCGCGCTGGTTTCAGGAGCTGAAGGAGCCCAAGACGACGACGCTGCGGCTGCTTCGACGGTTCCTGGACGCGGGCGGCGACACGTCCCTGACGGACCGCTTCAAGGTGATCGCGCAGGTGACGAACCAGGACGAGTGCGGCGTGTCGGGCATGGCCAAGAAGCTGCTGGTGAGCCACAACGCGACGCCCGTGCTGACGCGGCCGCAGCACCGCATCTACCACTTTGGGGACGGCAGCACCGAGATCGACGTGGACATTCACACGTTCTCGTACATTGCGCGCCGAGGCATCCACCTGCTGCTGGACAAGACCACGCGCCTCGTCATCGACGTGGCCTTCGTGCTGCAGGGCGAGGCCGAGGATGAGCTGCCCGAGCAGGTACTCGGCTGCTGCCGCCTCGACCGCGTCGACGTGCAGAAGGCCGCGGGCCTGCCCTGAGCGCTCGTTTTAGAGGACGGAGAGTTTCGGGCAGTCGACACCTGACGACAATACACGCTGTGTACACTACGCGAGCGCGATTCGTTCAAAGTGTTGGCTGGCATTGCCATTCACCGCTTGTATTGATACGAACCTACTCTCTACGCAAATAATAGGACTTCTACGCCGGCGACACTAGCGCGGGGCAATGCAAATCGATCACTATGAAGTTGTTTGGCAACGAAAGGTCAGTAATCCTTGTAGGGTCCATCACGAATGGAAATCAGACCCGAAAGATGGTTATTTTGGTAAGGTATTCATCACCCCTTTTGCGTTGCTCCGCCCGGTTGCTGCCGCTTCCGTCTGATCAAGCGCAGCGCCCGTCCGACGGTAGATATACAGCGATAGATGGATGGTACGTGGTATGCTCGGAGTAGGTTTCTCATCAACCAAGGCTACTACCCCCTGGATTCAGAAACTCTAGTCTGAAAATTGTAAAAGAGGATCGTCATCGCATACGCCGACACGTCGATACATATATACATGACATACACGCGCGCGCACGCAGGCTCCATCCCTCCCCAGCCGCTGTGCCTTGTCCTCTGCCCTCTCCAGCCGCGATAGCAAGAAGACCAACAGCAGTGCTCGAGGAAGGGGGCGGCTGACCGTTACAGCGACTGAGGAGGCGAACCTATCGAGTCTGGAATCGGAAAGTGAGGAGCAGGAGGTGCGTCGGTAAGGAGGCGCTTGAGCGGACCACTCGCACTGCCCAACTGACTGGCTGCGCTGTCAGTTTTGACCGCTCGGCGGCAGCCACCCGTTGCGAACCGATGGCGGTTCAAATAGAGTGGTCCACATTAAACAGCACAAAATATTGGGCCTGTGCAATATTGAAACTGAACGTTGAGTAGAAACAATAAATAGAATGAAACGCGTAATTTCCGCCAGTCGAGAGACTCGAGACGTGCTTGCAGCTCGTCGACTTACTCTGCATGACTTTCTATCAGCTCACAGCTGCGGAGGCGCAAGCCCACGGCATAGTAGCCGCCAGCAGAGACGCGGATGGAGGTGCGAATAGCATCTCGTGCACTCGCGCCGTGTGAGCGACCCGGAACGGCAACCACTGACGCAGTTACCAATTTGGAGGTGCCTGTTCGATGCGTCTAGGTCCCCACCGAAGTGTTGTTAGAGTGGAGCCACGCGAACTTGAAGCTGCAGTCGGCTCGTGTTCCACAGTACGAAGCGGATTAACTTGCGCTAGAGCTACATCAACCAAGCAACTCCACCCACCATAGTGTTCGAGCGACGCCTGGCCGATGTAGACCACCCATGCCATGATCTCCGCCTGCACTGATTTCCGCTGCGTGTCCAGAACGAACGCGAGCTGCACGCTCGGACAGAATCGGAGACGCTGCCGAAGCATCCAGTCTAGCAGAAACAGCGAGGACAATTCTAGCAGGCTGTACACGAGCACCTTGGTCACGGTCGGGTCGAGAGAGTCGAGTTCGATGGTCGCGAGCTGAGGAAAGTAGACGCGATTGGGCAAATGCGCCATCACAGTGACGTACAGCGTTGGTTGGCGTTTACAAGACTCGTCAGTTGCATTAGAGACAAGTGGGCCACTCGTTGTACAATACCAAAAGACTCACCGTAGATGAGCGGGACGATGAACTCGATGAACTTGGTGAGCACCGTGAACTCAGTGAGATAGAGCAGCTGCAGCATCTTCTCTGCGTATTCGTCTTCAAGTGTCGCCACAGTTGTTCCAGAGCTCACCTTTGGTTTGCCGCCGTCCGCAACAATGTTTGTTGGTGACACGGCCGAACGAGTTGGCGACTGTGCGTGAACTATGACGACTGTGGTTGGGGCCTGCGCCACTCGCGCTCGCCTGAGGCAACGCGAAATCCATGGAACACTCCATCCTCCAGCACTGAGTCGACCGCGCTGCTTGTACACGTACAACTTGCTAGCCATCCGGCTTTGTGCACCAGGTTGCCTGAGAATGACGTTCTCTCGGTGCATCAGAGTTGGCCCAGTTGCTGACGACGACTGGTGTGAGGCACCGGGGGCAACCTGGTCTCAAACGTGAGAGCTTCCGCCACACTGCTGAGTCATACGCTCTAGGTGGCCCAACGCTAAGACAGCCCGGTGCACTTCGTACAGTCTCGCGCACGCATGAAGGAAGTCCACCAAGACCAGCATCGCCAGCGTCCCCGCCGAGCTCGCAGCCTGCATGCTGAACGCCACGAACAGAGCGTTCGAGATCTCCACGTGGAAGTTCACGATCTTCGCCTTCATGTCGGACCGTTCGCGGATGCAGCTGGCGATTGCATTCTTGTACGTGATCTTGATGACAGAAGCAGCAGCGACAGCGCGGTCTGGCCGTAAGGCGAGACGCTGGTGAAGGCGTAGTTGTAGATCGGGTAGACGAACAGGAGCGAGATGATGAACACACTGGCTATGCTCCAATCCCGAAGAGAGGATTGTGCGCTCGCACTTCCGCGGATGAAGCGACCCGACGTGTAGGCCAGCGAACCTATCAGCAAGCACAGGCACACCGGAGACTCGAGCACCAAGACGAGCGGAACGGGGAAGCCGACGGTGAGCGACATGACGTAGCCGGAGCTTTGGGTGCCGCTGGTCACAACAATGGTCACGACTGTCAACTATTTCCGTGAGAGCTGGAGCACCGGGACTGCCTTCTGGCACAGCGCCGTAAAAGTGAGCGTGAAGATCGCCATGGTGATGTCTGAGCGCATCCAGAAC
>JAADXW010000406.1:0-22938 GCA_023337975.1 Phytopythium ostracodes
CCCCCACCGCCGGCATCGATCGGCTCGGGTCCTCACGTTTATTACCGGGAACTTTTTTCGAAATTTATAGATTTTGTCGGGTGAGAACGAGTAAGTATCGGGGTTTGTACCGAAGGATTTCCGATTTTGTGAAAATAAATTAGGTCGGGCTACAAAGAAAGCTCGCACGGCACAAAACCCTCATGTCCAGCACCTTGCCACCCTCCAAACCGCTCCACCTTACAAATTTCGATATGCGGGCGTTTTGTGGGTCTGTTTTAGAGGGGTAGCTATTGAAGCGTTTTCTAGGGCTTACTTGGTCTTTGTATGTAGGATACAAAACAATATTCGCATCGTGCGGTTTTGGTGGTGAGCCGTTGACACGCTTGTGTTCGAAACGACGCGGCGATGGATACAGTATCGCAGCAGTGACCATTAACCAATGCTCAAAGGAAGTATTGCTCGTCAGCTATGATCACTGTCGCGATCGAGAAAAGCAAAGACTCGATTTCAATATGTGCTCCATTACAGCTCCTGATACCAGCCCCAGCTTCCATAGACACTTGTACAGCCGCCTCTGGGTTGGTGCCACCTAAATGACAGCTTACAGCAGCAGCGGAGTGGCTTCGGTCGGTTTGGTGGCGACCGCCTGCGCTCCGGACGCGTTCAGCACGCCGCCATTACGCCAGTGGACGATGCTGATGACGACGCCAATGAGGCATCCTACCAGCGCCAGTCCAGCGAAGAAGAGCGTCACGTCCGGAACGTACTGGTGAGCGCGCTCATACAGCGCTGCCACTGCGAGTGGGAAGATCGTGAGCCCAGTGTTCTGTCACCAACATGTAAGCACAGATTAGCTTTCAAACACGAAGCACTGTTCAAACCCCTTGTGCACGAGATCAGTACTGTACGCACCATGGCGGCAGTGATGACGCCGTACGCTGTACCAACGTGGTGCTCCTCCACAACAAGCGGCACCGCGGGCCAGAGCACCGCAGCGAACACGCTGTACGCCACGCCCAGGAGGATCAAAGGGGTGTACGGGCTGACCACGGTCAAAGCCAGCAAGAGGTGCGCCAAGACGAGGGCCAACGGCGCAAAGGTGATCAGGAACGCTCGGAGACCGACGCGATCCACCAGCAGCCCGAGGAAGGGAGAGACAGTCGCCGAGATCATGTACGGAATGCTCATGAGCGTGGCCGCCCGCGCCTCAGCAATGGCCTTCTTGGCGCAATATGTCTCGGTGAACGGCCCGGCCTGCCAGGCTTCGTCGTCGCAGTTGATGTTGGTGTCGTCGATGAACGGCGTGCTCGCCTCTGGGGAATAACATCGCCACTGATCCTCTGGCGTCGAGATTGAGCAGTCAGCCGAGAGTCGAGACAGTGGCCACGCGTACGGAGGGGATTCAGGGCAAAGCGCGAGGTCGATGGTCGCGCAAATCGTCTCCCCTGGTAATCACCTTCTCCGCAGCGAAGGCAAGCATTTGGCAGCGCCTTGAAGTAGTCTCGCTCGATCAAGACGCCGCTTGCGACGCTGACGAACGGGACGATGCACCCATAGATGACCGCTGCACTGAGCGCCAGCAGCCAGAACGATGCCTCAAACTGTTTCACGTCGCTCAGCTTGGCGCTGTGAACCGCTGCGCTCTCCGCGCGCTGGGATGCAGGAGACAGCGCAGTGCGCGTAGCTCGACGATCCAGCCAGATCGCGAGCAGCACGGCGGCGGACGAGAGCAGACACAGCAGAACGTCCGTCCACAACGCAATCGATGCGTTCGCGGCGGCGGCGATCAGTGGGCTCAGCTCGTTGTTGATGACGCTACCGAGCCGAGCCACGCTGAGGTTCAATCCGAGCGCAAACGCTGGCCGCAAAACGTCATAGATGGGTATTAGTTCCTGTTAATCATAGGAGGAACCACTGCATGACCAGTTAAGCCTCGTACCCAGCTTTTCATGCTTGAACCAGGCGACGACCAGCGTCTCCTGCGCCACCTGAAGACTCTCTCCGCCCAGGCCAACGATAAACCGCCCGACCTAAGCACCACCAACACGGCCAGACTCGGTATCCACTTCATGACCCTATACCACCGATGCACACGCACCAGCATCAGATTAAAGCTGGAGAGCGAGGAGCCCGCGGCGAACACCATCTGGCCGGCCAGGATGAGCGACGAGAAGCCCACGAGGGTGATCGCCGTGCCGTAGCGGTCGACGATGGCGCCGCCGAAGAAGGGCAGCACCATGTTGGGGATCGCGTACAGCGTGTACAGCAAATTCTGGTCCAACTCAATCCATTCAAAGGTCAGAAAGCAAGCGATGTAATCGCCAAAATGCGAAGGACTCGACGTACAAAGCGCCATTCAAAGTCGTCTCGCGAGAGCGCGTGGAAGTGCTGCTGTAGCTGCGTCTTGAGTGCCGCCGGGTTGTCATAGCAGTAGTAGTTGCCGACCATGATCAGTTACGAGAGCGCCAGCACGCTCCAGCGCAGCGCCGCCGGGTGCGCGGCGTCCCCATTGTGCGCCGCCTTCATCCTGCGATCGCGAAGTGTCGGCTTGACTGCCAAGAGTCATTCAACCTCGGCGGCGCTGTTGAGTTGACCAATCGCGTCGCGATGTAATGGTGAATGCACCAATCAGAACGCGTGAACGCTCACCGTCAAGTGACGTAGCCTGTGACGGTGCCAACGTCGTTGATTAGTGTTTAGTCGCAAGGGGCCCACACACTCTCGCACCTGTCTGTCAATCGCACGGCGATTGATCCGTCATTCCACTGACTGAGAGCACGTACCGGACAATACGGTCTTCATGATTGCCCAATATTGCGACAGCACGGAACATCGGAACTCGGCAAAGCCCTTTTCACCGGAACGGCAATCGTTCTGATGGCGTCTCTACCATGCAGCCATTTTTCTTTCATCCGTTCATAGATGGACGTGCTGTTCAATCTACCTGGAGCATTCTCGCAGACGTAGCGGCCTGTCAATCCTTCTCGACTACACCTGTAGCCGCTTTCTATCGGTTTCTGGTCGCCAAGGTCTCCACCTATCGACGGATATCGAGCAAGAACCTTTCCGCGGGTCTTTCTGAGCCCAAGACAGGACAGAGAGCGCGGAGCTCACAACCGCGGATACCTCGCCCCAGCCACGACACCTTGGAGCAAAACCAGCACGGCACGACGGCGAAGATGAACGGCAACAACATACACGCACCGCCGGGTCGACCCGCTGGCGGCCCGCGCAGCACACGGATCAAGTGGCTCGGACTTCTCCCGCACTCGATGTCGTTCGGTCTGCGGTGGCAGGACGAGGTGTACGGCGTTGGCGCGATCGTCCTCACGGTGAGCGACTACGCCATCAACGAGATTTCCGTGTACCCTCGCCACGAAGTGAGCCGGCCCGACCAGCGCGACGCCTTGGTTGCCGATGAGAGACATCGCGTCTTGGAGTTGATCGAGGGCGAGTACATCACGGAGGTCGCCGTGCGGCGGAACGAGCGGGACGAAATCTGGGGCATCCAGTTCACCACCAACATGCGGACGCACCCGTGGACGGGCAACGCATACGGATACGTGGAGCGCGTGCCGGCGCCGAAGGGCTGCTACATCTCGTCGCTGATGGCCGAGCTCCTCCCTCAAGACCTGGAGGACCTGGACGCGAGCGGGAAAGTGTGCAAGCTTGGCTGCCGCTTTGACTGCATCGCTTCACTCCGAGATGCTGACCGGGTTGCGCTGTCGCGCGACTCGAACGTGCGCAAGAGCGCTGAGATCAACTTCCGCGACCCGGACGCGGTTGACCAGCCGTTCTTCTACGCGCACCGGCAGCTGCAAGCGCTCATCATCACCTGCCGCAATGGGGTCGAGAACCTGACCATGTTCACGCAGGAGCAGTACCGTCGGTACCTGAAGCTGCGCGACCGGCCGCTCGGGTGGAACGACCTCTGGTTCATTTTGGCGGACGACGACCACATCACGAGCGTGCAGGTCGCCCACAGCAACGGCACGTTCGCGCTTCGCTTCCACACGAACAAGTACTCGACGTGCTGGTACGGGCGGCGGGTGTCACGCGACCACGACACGGTCACGGAGTTCAAGGCGAGAGGCGACGAGGCCGTGTGCGGCTTCTTCGGGTCGCTGACCAGGAAGGGCCAGGTCTGCTCCCTCGGCGCCGTGTTTGCCAACCCAGTGGAAGCGCCGCAGTCGGGCGAGTAGCTCGCGGACGACTACATGTAGGCTGTCTGTCCAGCAACGCGTACAGTAGTTCTTAAGTCCCATGTTAAACGTAGGCGAGCAGCAATGACCACAAGAAGGTGCTTGCCCTCGAAGCGGCGCAGCTAACTTCAACTTGATTCGTACTTTAGCGAGAACCACAGTACGTTTCGGTATCATCGACCATCACTCTGAATGGAAAGTCGTGTTATGACTCGTGTAGCTTTTGGCCCCCCCATGTCCGCATTGTTCTTCGGTCAAACTTTACACTAAGGAAGGGGTTCCTGTATCCCAAGGGAAGGAAGAAAGATGGAGAAGAGTCGGCAGCCCGTGCGGTGGCTTGTGCTGCTGCTGTCGTGCCTGCTCATGATCGGCAACTACTACTGCTTCGACAACCCGGCGGCGCTCAAGAGCCAGCTGCAGCAGCACTTCAGCCAGTTCCCCAAGGAGCGCTACGAGTTCCTTTTCGTACGTCTTGCGGGGTCGGTCGGTCGGTAGCCCTGTCCGTGGGGGTGAACACGGTGACTGACGGTCGTGTTTCCTTTTGATAGAACCTGCTGTACACGCTGTACTCGATCCCGAACATCGCGCTGCCCTTCTTCGGCGGCGTGCTCGTAGACCGCTTCGGCCCGCGCGTCATGCTGTTCACGTTCTCGTCGGTGATCCTGGCGGGCCAGGTCGTCTTCGCGACGGGCTGCTCACTCTCGAGCTTCAACCTGATGCTGGTGCGCCCTCTGTGCAGGCTGACTGGCCTCTCTTGTGACGCCACGGAGTGTAACGCGATGCAATTGCAACTCTAATGCGACAGGCTGGCCGCGTGCTATTCGGCTTTGGCGGCGAGAGCCTGGGCGTGGCGCAGGGCACGCTGGTCGCGTCATGGTTCAAGAACAGCGAGCTCGGTACTGAACGTCCTTGTGATCTGCTTGAGCGCATTACATGGTCTAACACAGTGAACATGTTGCAGCGCTTGCTCTGGGGATCAACCTGAGCGTGGCTCGCCTGGGCAGCGTTATCAACAACGAGATGAGCCCGGCCATCGCCAAGGAGGAGGGTGTATCGGCCGCGCTGTGGGTTGGCGTGGCCATGTGCACCATGTCGTTCATCACGGTGCTGCTCGTGATCCCGATCGACAGGCGCTCCGAGCGTTCGTCCGGCTCGGATCGCAAAGAAGCCACAGCAGGCGCGCAGTCGACGCACTTCAGCGACATCAAGCACTTCCGCCCGGCGTTTTGGCTCTTGGCGCTCAGCTGCCTGGTCGTGTACGGCTGCGTCATCCCGTTCAACAGCGTCGCGAGCAGCCTGATCATGGAGCGCGACTTCTTCAAAGAGCCCCCGCGTGACTGCCAGCGGTGTGAGCGGGGCGCGTACGCCAACCAAACGTGCGCAGACATTGCCGCCAGCTGCCCACCTGTGCCGCCCTACGCGTGGCCGCTTCCGAATCTGTCGGCGGACTGCACGATCAAGACGCCGGACGACCAGTGGAAGTGCTCGACCACCCCCCCGCTGATCGACGACAGCAAGATCAACTGTGACGACGAGGCATGGAAGAACGGCCCGTTCACCAAGACGTACTGCGACAAGAAGGCCTATGCGGCGCAGCTGGCGGCGATGCCCATGAGCATCCCGTACACCATTTCGGCCATGATCTCGCCGTTCTTGGGCTTTGTGGTCGACCGCATCGGCCTTCGCGCGTTCCTCGCCCTCATCGCGCCCATTGCGCTGACGATCGTCCATGTCTTGCTGGGGTTGACCGACGTCAACATCGACGCGCCGCTGGTGCTCCAGGGCGTCGCGTACAGCGTCTTCGCCGCCGCACTGTGGCCATCCGTTCCATGTAAGTGTTGCCCATGGAACCTGCTGATTTGGAGGGAACACAACTGATAACAGCGGTGCTTGCGAATCTGTAGACGTCGTCGAGGCCAAGCACGTGGGCAGCGCGTACGGAGCGATCACGTCCATTCAGGTTCGTGCATCGCATCGCTTTTCTGCCGCCAGAGTTTCTCTGCGCCTCTACAGAGCCCGCTAACACTATCGACACGCTTGTTGGGGCGTAGAACATTGGCCTGGCGCTCTTCCCGCTCGCCGTCGCCGGCGTGCACAATCACAGTGACCGCTACATCCCGGGCGTGGAGCTGCTGTTCGTGTCTTTTGGCGTGGTTGGCAGCCTCGTGGGCATCGCGCTGAACGTCGTGGATTACCGGAACGGGTCGATCCTCAACGGCTCGAGCTCCAACAAGAAGAAGATCCAGGCGGCATCGCTCATGCTCGACGAGGAGGCGGACCTCGACGGCAAGGCGCTGCTTGCGAACGAATACTGAAAGTAGGACGCTTATGCACATCCGGACCGCTCCAGAGGGGGCACGCGACGTGCAGTCTCAAGAAGTGCGTGCCGTAAAACCGCTCAAGGTGACGACGACGCTGCAGGTTGCAACTGTTGGAGCTCGCAGGCATCCTCGCAGGTCTTTCAATGTGCAAAGCATTGCTGGTGCTCTCTTTCTCGATCGTGCAACTCTTGTAGATCAGTCCAGACTCGAGTCATCGCGCGAGCAAGGGATGTCTTCGATCGGATCAACCACAAAGCGCTCTTGACGTGATTTCCCGGACAACGAAGATGGTCAGCACCTTTAGCGAGTTTACGATATAAAACGGTCGGTCTCACATACTAATTCCTAGTGTTTTTCATCATAAAATTCGCGCAAAATTCGAGGAAAATTGTCGCGGATTTGATTTCAGAGCCAACTTTTGACGAACTTTTCGCGATCGGAAAACTCAACCCAACGTTTTGGGCGTCTTTGATATCAGCGCGACGCTTTGAACTCGTGGAGTTCACTGCAGCCTCATGGGGATTTACTGCGGAAAGGATGCATGAGCTGGAAACGCGGGCACCGCGTGTTGGGTCCTTATACTTTGAGCAAGTCAAACTCCGAGGCTGAGTCGAGCCGCTGCTGCCCTTTTCCGTCGCATGCCAGGGTGAGACACCGAGGCCTCGCGATCTGAGTTCGATGACGGGTTGACCAGGCATCCCGAGCAGCGAGACGTCCAGCTCGGGCGCAGTGACACACAGGGCGCCAGCCTCTTCCACGCACGGAACTGACGCTACGAGTGCATTTGCCTCCAGCCACGTGGGGGCATAAATGGAGCATCGCCATCCGCATCGTGTGCCTTGTAACGCTGCGAAGCTTCCTCAACCGCCAAGAGGCGCCACTCGCCTCTACCAAAAGCTCAAGAAGCGCAGGGTGGAATTGTCAGCAAACCCGATTTTCTGGCTGTCGTATTAGCCCGACCTTAGGTCATTTTGCCCGCTATTTTGATGAAGGAGCTGTGTAAATTGAGTGACCGATTACATAAATCTCGGGGTCAAACCAGCTCGAAGATAGATGCAGCAGACCGCAAACAGCACTAACAACTGAGTCATCAGCCAGAGCTGGACAGCGCCCCGCGGCGTGACGGTGGTCCGTCCCCGAGTCGATCAGTCGGATCGCGCTCCATGCAGGCGTCGATCGCGTGGCGTTGGCGGAGCCTTCGCCCGCTTGCATCCGTGTAATAAACACATCCCGTGGTCGCTCTCGCGCGTGCGCGGTCCGTCCAGTCCGCAAGCATAAACACAAGCCAACAAATAGACCACAGTGTGAGGAAATGTATGGGGGTGGTACGTACACTTTTTTTCCGAGCAGAATAACTCATTTTAGTAGACGATTTAGAACGTGAAGCTTCACTTTAGCAAGCACACTGTTTTTAACATTCAGCGGTGCTTCCGGCCCATTTTAATCTATCAGTCTTATCATTTTACGTGGCGTTCAGAAACTAATTAACATTATTTTAGCCCGCGTTTGCGCTAAATCCATGTCGATTATCTGAACACAATTGGCAGAAAGAGCGGTTCGGGGTCGGCGATTTGACTACCCGGGAGCAGCAAAACCGGGGGTGTCAGGGGAAGGAGGCGGGCGGGCCGAGCGCGCGGGTCCACGGGCCAGGCGCTATACCTGGTTAAACTATCGACCGGGTTTGGAGGAGGGTGGGTGGGTCGAGTCCACGCCCGAACAGGCAACCAGACACACCCGAGCGCCGGCGTACAGTGCGAAAGCGGCGAGAGAGAGAGCGGTCGGCGGCCGATAGACAAGCAGGCAGGCCGGGACGGACGTCCTCGCTCCCCTCCACTTCCCCCCTCCCCTCTGCGTCACACCCGCCCGAGAGAGACTAAGCTACGCGCGCCCGTCGCCGTCTTCCGTCTGCATTTAGCTAGGGTGAGCGCGACTCGCCAGGCTACCTACCTACCTACCTGCCTGTCGCCTTTTCTCCCCGACGTGGGACCCGAACAAGCAGCACAGTGAGCCATGGACGCGTACGAGCAGGTCAAGGTCATCGGCAAGGGCTCGTTCGGCGTCGTCACGCAGATCGTGCGCAAGGCCGACGGCAAGGTGCGGGTCTTATTCAAAGGTGGCGCCTGGTGGATCAGGCGGCTCACGGCGTCTCTTGTTCCCCCGTCTTATTTGACAGGCGCTCGTGTGGAAGGAGGTCAACTATGGCGCCATGAGCGAGAAGGAGAAGCAGTTAATCGTCAGCGAGGTGCGCGCGAATAAGAAGACCCAAGCCGTCGGCGGCGGCAAATAAGAACGCTGACGTCTTGTGTTATTTTTTCAGGTCAACATCCTGCGCGAGCTGCGCCACCCGCATATTGTGCGGTACCTGGACCGCGTCATCGACAAGCAGGCCACCAAGATCTACATTGTGATGGAATACTGCGAGGGCGGCGACCTGGGCCAGTTCATCAAGCGCAAGAAGCGCGAGGGGTGCGTTTGTATGGCGGTTTGTATACGATGGACGGTCGCCATGGCTGACGCCGCTGTGAACAGGTCGTACATTGAGGAGGGCTTCATCTGGCACATCTTCACGCACATCTTCCTGGCGCTTAAGGAGTGTCACCGCCACCGCGAGGGCAACGCCGTCCGGCCGATCCTGCACCGCGACATCAAGCCGGGCAACATCTTCCTCGACTCGAGCGTGCGTAATCGCCGCACTGTTTTGATGCAGGTCATCGCACAGAGGATTGATTTATAGGGTTTATGTCGAACAGAACAACGCCAAGCTGGGCGACTTCGGCCTGGCCAAGGAGCTGAGCAGCGAGTCGCGGTTCGCGCAGACGAACGTGGGCACGCCCTACTACATGAGCCCCGAGATGGTCAACGAGATGACGTACGACGAGCGCTCGGACATCTGGGCGCTCGGCTGCCTGCTCTACGAGATGGCCACGCTCGCGTAAGTCACGGTTGCACCTGCAAGATCGTCAGTCTGGACGTGGAACTGACGTGACGCGTTCACACAGGCCTCCGTTCGACGCGACCAACCAGCTGGCGCTCGCCAAGAAGATCAACGCCGGCAAGTTCACGCGCATCCCGTCCCAGTACTCAGAGGGTCTGTTCCAGGTCATCCGGTGGATGCTGCACCGTCAGGTCCGCGTCGCTGATGTTGAGATGCCTATCCAAATTGCCACTAAACCCCTTCTAATCGAAACGTTCGTGCCTGGATGGAGCAGCGCTCGCGGCGACCGCGTGTGGAGGACCTGGAGCGCGTGCCGCAGCTGCAGCAGCGGCTGCGCGCGTACGCGGCGGCCAACAGCGCGCCGACGCCCGCGCCGGACCAGCAGATGCAGGCCAACTACAATCAGAAGATGAAGGAGCTGCTGGCGATCGAGGAGGACCTGCGACGCCAGGAGGCCGCGCTCATGGCGCGCGAGAAGAAGCTCAAGGGTGGGTCATGGCGTCTCGTCGGTCGGTCATCCCAGTTCGCGTATACTAACTCCTTTCCCTATCTTTTCTGTTGCATGCAGAGCTGGAGGTGGACTACATGCGCCGTGAGAGCGAGCTGAAGAAGCGCGAGCAAATGTGAGTTGTCCTTCTCGTCTTCGTCATATAAAGCAGTGGCATGTGCGCTGACACGACTTGTGTCGCCACTTCCCAGGGTGGAGATGATGACCCGCAAGATGACGTACAACTCGGCCAAGATTTCTTCGCCCACGACCTCGGACGGGTCCAACTCGAGCGTGGACAACAACTACTCGAACGGGTCGAGCAGCCCGAGAAGAAGGGCCGCAGATAACAACGGTGGGAGCCCCCCTGATCGCTCGGGCGGGCGTCATCCAACGCTTGCTGAATTCCGTTCTCACTCTACAGGCGAACTGCTTGGCAAACAGCCCGCGCCGGAGGAGACGGGCGGCTCGCAGCGGTCGCAACGCGCCTACTTTAGCGGCAGCAACGGCTTTCCCAAGGGACAGGGCAGTCCGTACTACGCTGGCGACGCGGGCGCTGCCGCTGGCGCCCCCGCGGCCCCTGCGCCGACCCCTTCGACTGGCAACCGGCTGCGGGACACGCCCGAGCACGTCGCCAACCTGGTACGTCGGGCATTGCCTCTGTGCTTTTGGTCGTGGGAGACCGGTTTTGGACTCACGCCGTTGTTGACTGTGGATACGGCAGATGAAAGGCATGTGGAAGAAGAACTAGGCTCTCGACTCCATCTCTTCTCTCTCTCTCTCGGCGGCAGCGAAGGAGGGCGGACGCGTTAGGAACTATTTCTCTAATTTGTGTTGTTTTTCGTAAAATACCCACTGCTCCCTCCGCGACTCCCCCTCACCGACCAGAGGAAGAACGGGCAGGAACTTACACACCAGCCAACGTACACGAGAGGTTTACCTGCTTTTGCGTCCGTTTTGCTGTGCGCTTGCATGGTGGCGTTAGTTAAATACTTGGGTCCGGCCTCAGTCGTCGGCGCCGTCCTTGGCGTCAATGCGGATCTGCAGCAGCCTCTCGACGCGCGTGCGGCAGATTGGACACGTGCTGGACGACTGGCGCAGTGCCTCGGCGCACTCGCCGCACAGACACATGTGCCGGCAGGGCAGCACCGTCGTGTTGCGCGGCTCGCTCATGCAGATGATGCACTCGGTGCCGTCCGGGATGTCGATCTCGCCTCCGGGAGCTGGCGCGTCCGCGTCCGCGTCGGAGCCTCCGCCTTCGTTCTTGGTCGGCGCCGCGGCCAACGACCCGTCGATGCCGTAGATCTCCTGCAGCTCGTACGTCAGCCCGTCCACCTGCACGGACACTCGGCCTTAGTGATGAACGTTTTCCGTAAACCTACCAGATCGGGTGGAGGACGTACAAGGATCTTCTGCTTGAATATCTTGGCGCCCCACGTGCCGGTCGGCTGCCGAACGAGCGTCGCGAACGTCGACTGGGACTGCAGCTTGTTGGATTCTACCAGCAGCCACCAGGGGTTAGTGCTTCCAGTCCAGATCAATCACCTCTGCTGCTGACACAACTTACTGTCGTTGACTTCCAGCACGATGATGATCGGGAAGACGTTGGACCCGGGCTGGTACAGCAGCTCGCGCTCGTGGAAGGCGCCGACGTCCAGCATGAGCCGCGTCGCGTCGTCTTCGGCCGCCTCATTCTCGTGCTCAACGGGCTCGCACAGCCTGAACCGCTGGCCGAGACCCTCCGGGAAGCTGCGCTCGACCACGGGCAGCGCGTGCGGGTGTACGAGCGCGAAGGACGAGCAGCCAGTCGCGTCGTCCACCGTCTCGGCCGCGACCACGAACAGCGAGGCGCGGCACGGCTTGGTCGCATCGAACTCGAACTCGAGGTTGTACCGGTCCGGGTGCTTGGGGTCGCCGCCCTGGGCGAGCTTGAGCGAGCCCTTCTTGAGGTTCACGTGGTTCTTGACGGTGCTCGTCTGCTGCATCTCGGGAACCTCTGGCAGCACGGCCTGGTTGGACATGAAGGCCATGTCGGGCCGCCCGCGGCTCAGGTACAGCGCCTGCATCTGCGCCGGCGTGTACTGCCCGCGCGCGCTGCCCGGGCCGCCGCTGCCGCCCACCGGTTCGCCGTACAGTGTGCCGTGCATGTGGTGCCTCGACCCGCGCTGCACGCTGCCCGTGTGGCCCATTGCGCTGTAGCTTCGCGGAGCGTCTGCTGTAGCTGGCCCCGTGAGGAAATGAAGGGGGGGGGGGAGTGAGCGCTTGGACAACTCGGAGCCCGTGTCCAATCCCGGTTTTAGCTCCTGGAAGTGATCACGTTGGTGCTATTTTGGGCGAGGACTAAGGAGGGGCTTCTATTAAACCACAACCATAGAGGACTCTATTTGACCTCACCCTCACAGCGAATTCATCAGAATTGACAGTGAATTCAAATTCGGCTACGAGGATAGAACCTCTGCGACTTCAACACGGAACTGGACGACACTTTGTCTTCTCCCGCTGCATGACACGGCACTGAACTATAATACACTTCCCAAATAATAATCGAGCTCTTTTCCCTGCGTTGCCGCCCATGTTCACGCCCCCTTGGCGCGCTGGTGGCGCATCTTGAGCGCCACGCGCAGCTGCAGGCGTCCGAGCAGTCGACCGCCGATGGTCAGCGGCACCACGACCTCGCGCTTGCTGCCGCTGGCGCCCACGCAAAACGTGCCGTGTCCGAAGAGCTGGTCCAGCGATGCGCTGACTGCGGTCGATGTCGTCGACATGGACAGCGTCGAGGCGGTGCTGCTGCTCAGCGACGTGCCGGGCGTCCCGACCGACGGGGTTGACGGGGTCGACGGGGTCGGAGACAACGCTGTCATGGACGAGATGGACGACGAGTGACTGTTGTTGCCCAAGCCGCCACCGCCGCGCAAGCGCGATACAGACGCTCCCTTCGACAGTGAGCGGCCACCACGCGACGATGGCGCACGCAACAGCACCGCGACGTGCTTGCTGCCGGTCGCGCCGGCCATGGTGTGATACCGCAGGCCGCGCTCGACGAAGTCGTTCCACTTGATGGTGTGGAAGTTGGACGTGGGCGTGACGGTGGACGCGAACTCGTCGAACGCGTTGCTGCTGCCACTACTGCTGCTGCTCGCCCCGCCGCCGAGGTGCTCGCCCCACGTTAGGTGCTCCGCGACCTCGTGAAGCTTGCGCTGCTGCGCAAACACGTCTTCGGACGGCAACGGGAACAAAAAGCCGAACTGCACGTGCTCGGCGCGGTCGAAGGCGGCCGAGTCGATGGCGTCGACCCAGCGGATCGACCGGAACTCGATGCGCAGCCGCAACTCGCACGCCCCCGGGACGTCGCGCATGCGGCTCGCAGCCGCGAAGAACGAGTGCGTGAAACGACTGGACTGGAGGATGTTCGGGTTGGCGCCGCTCGAGTTGGCGTTCCACGCGTAGTCCTCCGTCACGAAGTGCTGTGTCGACGCATTTGCACGCGGCAGCGTCACTTTGAACGTCGCCACGACTGGCTTGTGGTCCGATGTGGTGATCTGCTCACAGGAGGTATACGATTCGCACTCAATGTTGTTCTCCATGCCGTCAAGCGACGCGAACAAGACGCGATCGGTGTACGACGGCACTCGGAACCCTCCGTGGCTCGCTGCGAGCGAGTAGTTGGCCTCGAAGGCTGCCGGATCGCGCGGGTTCTCGATCGACTGGCCGCGAATACGCCGGAACGTTGGGTAGAACTCGATGTCGTGCTCTTGGAAGCCGAAGAAGATCTGATTTGATAGACGGAGCTGATACAGCTCGTCATGGTCTTGCAGCAGCTCCTTGAACTCGTGGGCGACGCGCTCAGCGCTGCGAGCAACTGCCTCTTGATCGTCACTGACGTTTTCCCCGCTACTCTCGGCGATGTGAAGCGACGAGCTACTGAAGTCGATCTCGACGGAGCCGCTGAGGCTGCTGTCGCTATTGCGACGGTCCGTACGAGGCGTCATAAACTCGTGGAAGCTCGCAGAGCTCATCGGCGACTGATCGCTCGTGCGCTGGAGCATCGCTGGAGACGTTGGCGACGACAGCAACATCGGCAGCGACGGGAGCATTGGCTTGTAGTTCGGGTCGGAGCGGTCAGGAGACGGACTCCAACGATACCGAAGGTCTTGCGCGCCTATTGCCGCGAGCGACTGCAGCATCTCCGAGGGTGTCGCGCCTTGCCGCGTCATGCGATAGTTGAAGTCGCCGAGGATGAAGCTGTGGTGATGGAGGTGGGGGAAACCAAAGCCGTGGTCTTCTTCGTCCAGGTACAGCTGCTGCAAGATCTCCATGGCGTCTTGGTTCCGTCGATGCACCTTGGATGGAGGGTAATGGTTGCTCGGTTGCTCGAGTCTACTCGATGCAACGCTGTCGTCCTCCGCGTCAATATCGACTGATGCATTCGTGCTCTCGTCTGTGCGAGTGCGCCTCCGCCCTGTTCCGCCTCCGCGCTGTTGCTTCTTCTTCTTGCCTGACGACGAGGAATCGGACGCCAAGTGGCACGTGACGAACGCGAACGAGGTGTCGTCGTACCGGAAGGACATGCCGACCGCGCCCTTGTTGGAGGCGCGTCCGAATACGAGCAGTGACTTGCCGCGGAACACTTCTTGAGCGCTCTTGCTGCCCCCACTGGAGCGCGAAGGCATCTTGAACCGTCCAGAGATGACGGAGCTCTCGCGAACAAAGATACTCAGCGCGATGTATCCATGGTACCCTAGCGCCGTCGCTCGCTTCCCGATCTCGCACGAGTAATGAACGTACTTTGCTCCCGAGCTCACGACGAGGTGCTGCAGGATCTTGGACTGCAAATCAGCCAGGTCCATACACTCTTGCACGCCAATCACATAGATATCGTGACCGGTAGGAATCCACGTTGGCTGAATCGATTCACAAGAAGGCGCTCAGTGAGGAATTCACGCAGTAGTCACGCTTGAATACCACAGGAGTACGTACCAGTTGAGTCTCGTCAACGTCCTTCTCACCCATGTTGAATGTCGAGGCGAAGATCGCGACTTTCGCTGCTGGGGGCGCGGTGGCATGTCGAGGAGGGACCACTGCTGCTGCTGCTGCAGCTTGAGTCGCCTCGGTGACTCCCTTGACCTTGGCGAAGTGGTTTTTCCACCGCTGCTTGTAGCTCATCAACTGCTGCTGCTGCGTGTCGGGCAATAACTGGGCTTGCTGACGCTTCTGGACCTGCAGATACAATGGCAGTGGGTACAATGGCCGGTCCATAACGCCAGGAGCGATGGAGTCGCCATTCTCCGAAGAGCCGGCCTGACTGCTAGACGCACCGCCGACGCCCGCCTCGAGTCTGTTGAGAGTATTTGACGTTGCTGATAGACTCATCGTAGCGATCGCAGCCGCGACGGCAGCCGCAGACTCGTTTGATGTCAGCCGGAACGAGCCTGTCGACACGGAGCGCAGCACGATGGACTCTCGGCCCTCATCTTCTGTTGGCAGCACACGCTTCTTCTTTGGTACGACGTATAGCGGTCTCTGTTGGCTTTCCGTCGGTGACGAAACGCTCTCAATCTCGTCGAGCCGCTCACCGTAGGGAGTGGAGTCTCCGAAAGTCTGCTTCCGACAGAGGCCGCCGTACACGATGGAGTTGGAGAGCCCGTTCAGGTCCTGGAGCACTTGGGCAAGCAAGCCAATGTCGATGTGGTGATTGCCGAGCGCTTCGACCACTACAGGATACACAGAGAAGCACACGGAACCATTAGTGGATCTCTTTGCGGCTTGATTGCACCCAACACGCAGCGCCTGAGGACATACGGCGGTAGATCATCATGGGCGAGCGATGCGCGATGAAGACCACAATGTACAGCAGCAGCTTCCGGCGAATGAGCATGGACGACGTGTCGGCCTCGATCGTGTCGTGACTGTGCAGGTAGGAGCATGTTAGCTACCGATCCGACCAAAGCAAGCATCCATCGGTCGGCTGATACGTACCGAGCGACGCGCTGCTTCATGTTGACGTGGATGAGCACGAGCAGGACGAAGTTGAAGACGACCATGAGCACGTAGAAGACGTAGAACGTCAGGAACATGAACTGGATCTCGTGCAGCCAGCAGTAGAACGTCGCGTCGCCGTATTTGTGCGCTGCATCCAGCGCGGCAAGCAGCACAGCCAACAACAGCAACAAGAACATGGTCAGCAGTCCATTAGTACGCGCGCATTAATCTCCCCTCTTGCCACGTACTGCTCAAGTGGTAGGCGACGAGTCCGACGGAGGGCAGGGTTGCGATCGCGAGGTACAGGCGGAAGCGCGCCTGCCTGGCGGCGACCGACTCGCCCGCGACGAGCCAGCGGTACAGGTTGAAGGCGATGCAGCAGACCCAGATGCAGGAGCCGAGGCTGGACGCCTGCAGCACGGCCGCCTGGAGGTTGCAGAAGACGCTGCTGCCGATGGGGATGCGGCCGGCCACGCGCGCGACGATGGTGGTGAGGTCGAACAGCGACAGCACGAGCACGAGCTTACCCGTGAAGTCCATCTGCGCGCGTCTGCGGCGGCCGAGCGCCTTGTTGGCGCCGCATGCGAGCCACTGCTGGTACAGCAGGCGCACCAGCACATACGAGACGCCGATGAGCGACACGGCGCTCGACACGTACCCCACGAGCTGCAGCCGGTCCTCCTGCGCCGACGTGACGTCGCTCGGCACCGCGTCCAGCATGCCAGGCCACCAGGAGGGCAGGCGGCTCTTTCGAGTGCTGCTCGCGCCCTGTTTCGGTCTGTTGCTCGCGTTCTTTCGCTCCTCGCGCCTGCGCGCGCGACTAAATCAAACTATGCGCGCGAGGCGGCGGGGGAGGGAAGAATGACGCGCGTCCTGTCGGTTCGTGTTCGTTTGTCCTGCCAGCCTTTCTCGCCCTCTTCTCTCGGTTTCCGTGCGCGTCGACAGCCCGAGCGTGTACTGGTGTGATAAACTGAGTAAGCTTACGATAGGTCTGAACCGAGACGCCGATCCAGCGCGCGAGCCAGTGAGTCGCGGCGCGCCACCCTCCGGCGCCTTCAATCCGTCGCGTCCGCGCAGAGGCCGGCGCCGCTCCGGACCGACTGCAAGAGCGACCGACGAAGGGGAAGAAAGGGATAGAGAGAGAGAGAGAGAGAGAGAGAGAGAGAAAGAGTCAAGCGCGAAGGTGGCGGCGAGACCTTCACCCATGTACAGTAATAAGATGGTGTGATGGAGAAAACACGGGGGTTTACAGAGCACGAGAGCATCTGCCTTGCATTATCGAACGTCTTGCGGAAAGTATGCGTTGGGCGGAACGGCGAAGCGTTTCATGCTTATCGGTGGATGGATGGATTCGCGTCAGACGAGGTCCCTACCTGCTCCCACCTTCTGGCGGGCGCTCACTGAACCGCTCGCGCTGACCACCTGCGCGCTGATTGGCGAAAAGCGGACCGAACCTCGCGTGTTTCCGTTCGAAAATAAGACGACAACCAAGACACGCCGTCCACCGTCTCGATCCAGACGAGGATCCGAGTGCAGTGCCACAGATATATACGATATGGCGCGAGAACGTGTCCTACACTATGGCCGCTTGTCATTTTCGCTCGGGCGATTGTTCCTTCTTCTTCCTTTCAGAGGCACAGCGCGTATGGTCGGAGAAAAGAGAACGGCGGCGCGCGTCGCGTGTGGCTGGGCCCCAGCTTGGGGCGCGACAGGCCGGTCGTTCGCGAGGCTTCCACTGTCGATGGTCGCACACCCATCGCGTCATGATGATGACCTTTTCCGGGCGCCTCGTAATCTGTCAGTGAACAACAGAATGACTGACTGGTACACACTGACAGACAGACGCGATCGCCGGTGGAGTCGCATCCCCTGACGCCCATGAGCACGGGCAGCTGCAGCTGACTCATGCACTCCATGGGTGTGTTGCGACCGCTCGACTGGCGCCTGGTCGGGCTGCCGTATTGTTCCAGGCGCTGGAACGAGGGGGAGAAGATGACGCGCGGTGTCCAGTGTCGCGCGGCCGTGTATTTCCAGCACCGGCGCGATCTATCAAGACATGCGTCGTTGAGTTTCCTGGGTTGTGTGGCGAGTGCCCTCGCGCAGGACGAGGAGATTACACCGTAGCGAGCAGTCTGCCACCGCAATCGCGCCGTAAAGGCACGTGAGTTGCGCTTCTGTTGGTCGCCGCAATCTTTTCAAGGCGTCTCTGGGCTCTCACGAACACTGCAGAAGCGGCAGCGGGTGTAGACGGGTGATGAACTCGCGCCGTTGCTGTACTGTACTCCTTCTCTTTGGTTCTTGCCACGCATGTTGAAGAACTCGGCGCTTAGATCATTATCTCGTGCCTGTGGCTCTCGTCACAACCAGATAATCAAAGGCAAGCATGACTTCCCGATGCTTCTCGCCCGAACTATCCCTCTGTAAAGAGTGGTCGGGCTGACTTGGGGCAATCGGGTCTCCCTCCACACGTCACAGACGCCGGACAGTCTCAAGCGATGAAGGACCGCTCAGTCTCACCACGGCGACGATCGAAACACGCACTTGCATTCCAGTTTATCAACGGGCGAGTCGAGGGGGAGACAATTCGCTAGCTGGTCGTCGGGTGAGGCCGGAGCTGTCGGTGAGGAACGTGCGTCCGTCGCCGGTGAGTCAGTCGGACTGACCGGAAAACACGCGCATGGCGCTCTGACTCAACCAACTGGCGTGTTCATTGCGACGCGGACACGCGCGGCGGAGACAGACGGGCGAAGGCCTCAATCCAACACGAAGTGGCCGCCGCGACCGAGTGCAAAGGTGCTCAGTGTGTCCATGTCGGCGTCGTGCTCGCGGTTGATCTCGCGCACAATGTCCTTGATGGAGAGCATGCCGATCAGGTTGCCGTCGTCGTTCAGCACGGGCAAGTGACGGATGTCCTGAGCAAGAAGCACAATACAAAGCAGTACGTTAGAGTTGCAAGGTGCCGGCATTGCACCGTGGACGCAGCAAGACACGTACGCTCGAGAGCATCTTGGTCATGAGCTGCGTGGGGGTCTCGTCGGTCGTGGCCGTGATCAGCCGCGCGCGGTTCGTCATGATCTGCGAGACTTTGGTGGTCTTGG
Source organism: Phytopythium ostracodes (assembly GCA_023337975.1). NCBI lineage: Eukaryota > Oomycota > Peronosporomycetes > Pythiales > Pythiaceae > Phytopythium > Phytopythium ostracodes. Next base: position 19,005 of record JAADXW010000406.1, read on the forward strand.
CCGTCAGGTTCTGCAGCTCGACCTTCTTCAAGTAGTCGCGCTCTGTCACGACGCCCGAGAAGTTGCCCTGTGCGTCGCTCACGGCCAGGCAGCCGAGGTTGATGCCAGCCATGCGCGTGACGGCCTCGAACACCGTCGCGTCCTCCGAGATGACAAAGTTCACGCCGTGGTAGCACGACTTCTCCATCATGTCCTTGGCCGTGCCCTTGTTGTAGTGGTACCCCCGTGAGCCCACGACCACGGACGCGCCGCCGCGCAACGCCACTGCGCGCGAGCTCTTCAGCATGGACCGCGCCACCAGGAGGCTCATGGCTGATGCTGCTACTGCTGCTATGGATACAGGGATCGGGGCACCGCACGCGCGAAAATGAGGGAGCCCTGGAGGCGACCGCGTGGATGGGGACCGAGCGGCGGGGACTGAAGATAAGGGGGAGCGGATTTGACACACCAATCGCCCGCGTTTCTTTTCCGCTTCTTCAGGATTTGCGCCGCGCTTTGGATTTGTCCTTTCCTTTCCTTTGACGATGGTGTTTGGAGTCGGCAGAGATGTATCGAAACTCAGCGAGAACCTGCCAGACCTTTGCTTGAAGTTGTACTCGTATGCGTTCTAGCAGGTTTTCATTAAAAATATTATTACACATACCCTCTTTATTTAGTTATAAGTCGGTTTTGTTATACCGTAAAAGAGCAGTTATATCCGACACCCGTCTGACTAGCCGACGCAAAAACGTACAAACTGTTTAAAGTGATATTTTGCGCCTGTCGTTGTCCAACATATGGAATTCAGATTTAAACGCCAAAACGTCGGAATTAGCAAAAACAAGTTCACCAATGGACTCAGATGGGGGGTTTACCATCAGAACCCTCTCAGCGCGCAAGACCAACCAAAGTCCTACACCGACACCTCGCATGCAAAGAGCCGATCAACAACGTGATCTCTCTCCTCAAAACTCTCCTACAGACGAATCTAACATATCTAGACGACCCAACTGCTCGACGAGCGCACTCATTGACGCATCGATGTCTGGGCCAACCGGAGGCTTGCGGAGGACACCAGCAAAGCCGTTCGCCAGTCATGGCCAAAAGATCATCCCATGACTCCGTCACCCAGCGAACAACGTCTTCGCGTGTCGGCCCGCTCACGGTACGTGGAACACTCCCCTCGAGCTGCCGGGTCAGGTTGTGAACCCAGTGCTGGAGCAGCCGTTGCTTGAGGGGGCGGTTCCACGCGATGTCAGCGGGCTGGCAGACACTCGTATGCCCACCAGGCACCTTGAGCAGCTCGACGTTGAGGGTCTTCGCGTGCGCTCTCACCTCGTCCGTCCAGTGGGCAGAGAAGTCGTCCCAAGGCAACAGAACTGGACGGTGGGGGTGCTCACGCTCCTTGAAATGGTAGTCGAGCCAGATGACCGAGAGCCGAGAGTCCCGCCACCCAGTGCTGTTACCGTAGATCTGCACGTTGTAGTCGCATTGGAAACGCTGGATCTCCTTCCAGAGATGTTTGCCGAAGCCGTGGCGCTTCGCGACGTTCTTGCGACGAGTGGCAGCGACCTTGGACGGGCGGATCTTGAGGACGAGGAATGGGATGCGCCGCGCCCCAAACGACGAGCCCAGTAGCATGCACGCAAGGCGCTCCTTGTCCTTTTCGTTGGTCCGAACCCACACAGTACGAGCGCCCTTCCGGTCAATGGTAGTCTTCGGCACGTACTCAAAGAACACCGGCGTTTGGTCGGCATTGAACACGACGTCGACGCCAAGGCGGTGCATCTCGTCGCGCAACTTGACGTTCAGGCCGTTCATAGCGACTTCACCTGATGCTGGGGAGTTCTGTCCCTGCCTTGTCCTGGCGCGGAACCGAAGCTCGTGGCGCCGAAGAAAGCCCGATCGCCAGACATGCGACGCAGCGAAGTGGTCACGATCGATGTCAGACGCGTCTGCAAACTCGAGAGCCTTCAGCTGCAACATTAGGCTCGACACAGGTGCTCCCTCCGCTCGATACGCATTGGTCCACTCAACCAGTTGGAGTTCGGTATCCTTTGACTGCACGGTAGCGATACCGGCGCCTCGGAGCTTCATCATCGCTCGTGATGCCCCGTGTTTGCTGGCGGTCTCGATCTTGGTATGCTGCTTGGTCCACAGGTAGATACTCTTCCTCTCGGTGTCACGTTGAGTACCCATTAGAACCGCATAGAACCGCTCTAGAGTCGCTGCCATCGTGTTCTTCTCGAAGAAGCGAAGAATCTGTAAACGGAACTCATAAGTCAACGTGGAGCACTTGTACCGCTTCGGCCGCCGTCCTCCGTTCGGTTTGAGTCTTGGTTGCTGGCGTGGTTGGTGAACGGGCGCCATGGCTTCGTCAAAATTAGCTCTGCCACGGTCAATTTTACTTATTTCCGCCTCTCCAATCAAACGGAGGCGTCCGAAATAACTTGTCTCTTCTCAGTATTCCAATTCTGCGTTTCAATTTGTCAAGATCAGTTGTCGGATACTTCCTCTGTTCAAAAAAAAAAATAAAGCTTTTGATTTTCAGGAAAAAATTTCGCGCTGTGTGATTGGCATATTTTCATGCCAAGGTTTGTCGCCAGTTCTAACAAATCGTGTTGGGTTGCTGTCAAAACGCGTGTCGCTGCAGAGAGTTGCGAATAAAACAGTACATTATCAGCAGCGATCGGAACACCACAGGCCTCCACGTGGCAAGGTATGTCCTGAGGACTGCTTCCGCGCAACGATTCCTTTTTTGACTGCGTTTGCTCACTCCGCCGTTCACCCCGCGCACTACAAGCCCCACAACCGAGCGCCACCGCCTCATGCCTCGCCCACCCCAGAAGCGCGACCTCCCCGCCAAGACGTGGCGCGACATCCTCCTGTTCTTAGCGGGGAGGTTCGCCAACGACAAGCTGACGCACGGGGCGATCGCGGCGGCGGCCAGGCGCTTCGACTGCTGCGCCAACACCGTGCGCAAGTTGTGGCGCAGTCGAGCTGACGACGCCCCAGCGCCACGACGTGGCAGGCCGCCGCTGGACCCTTCTAGCCGGAGCGTCGCCGACCGTGTCGCCTTGATCGAGGCGGTCCCGCTCCAGAAGCGGAAGACGATGTGCGCCCTCTCCGCCGCCAGGGGCATCCGGCCACGACGGTCTGGAGCTTGCTGAAGCGCAAGTCCATCCGGCGGACCAAGTCGCGGGTGACGCCGCTCCTGACGGAGTGTCACAAGTACCGGAGGCTCACGTACGCGCTAGCCTGTGTGGAGCGGCCAATTGGTATGTATCAATTAATAAATATCGGAATTGTTTTATAATTCACCACTAATTTTACTTTTTTTCCGAAAATTAGGTCGCCGTTTGTGTTGGGTTCATCACATGTACGATCGAGTGCATATTGATGAAAAATGGTTTAATATGTACCGTACAACAGATACGTTCTACCTCACACGCAACGAAGCAGACCCGTACCGCGCCTCGCCCAGCAAACGTTACATCGGGAAAGTGATGTTTTTGGCCGCTGTGGCGAGGCCGCGGTACGATGCTACTCGCCGCTGCCATTTCGATGGCAAGATCGGCATCTGGCCGATCGTCGAGAAGGCTGTCGCAGTTCGCAAGTCCAATAACCGGCCCACAGGCACGCCAATCATCCGCTGCATCAACATGACCAGAGCTGTCTACACACAGTTTCTCACAGAGAAGGTATTCCCTGCGATCCGCGAACGATGGCCAGGTATGCGCTCTAATTTTTCGTCATAAATCGTTTAAAACTAACATGTGTATTTTGTGGCAAATTAGGAAAAAAGTCGAGGACAATCTACGTCCAGCAGGACAACGCCGGTCCCCACATCTTGTCGGGTGACTCGAGCGTCGAGGTCGCGGGGAAGAGCGGCGGCTGGAAGATCCGGGTGGTTTGCCAACCACCCCAGTCTCCGGGCTTGAATGTCCTAGATCTC
>JAADXW010000407.1:0-22935 GCA_023337975.1 Phytopythium ostracodes
AAAAATGTCATCCACATGCTAAAAACGATTATCGAAGTGTTTTCAATGATTTTCAGCTTCTCCGCTCTTTCGTTGGTCAAGAAACTTTACGGAATGGCATTTTTTATATTTTTGGCCAGCACTTTATATAGGAACTTGAAACACACACCAACAAACAACAAACAAACACACACACACAATAAACACAATAAACACAAGCGACACAACACGCAATAAACGCACACACAACACAGTCCGGGCATGCGCGCCAGTTGTGATATAGTGATTGTTAGTTTTGGCGTACTCCTCCTCCAATCCGAACTCACAGCAGCAGCTATGTAGGAGATAACCGTCTTTTGTAAGGCTTGGACCCGCGGATTAGATCTCACGAAGGTCTCCCCGTTGAGCTCTTGCCCAATTCAGACCGGGTTGCGTTGAGTGGTTCGCCACAGGAATATCCAACGACGTTTGCTTCGACCCACGGGCAAGAGTCTAGCACCAACAGACAAATATGTATACAACACTCAAACCCGTGGCCTTCACTAAAGAATAGGTAGCTGGCGCCTCTGCCGTTCGCACAAGCCGCTAAGGTACAGTCACCCTCAGCTAGAATGGTTGCCTAGATCCCTAGCTAAGTCTTACGGTATGCAGTATCTCCAAGATGCAAGCTTCTCTAATCTCTTGGCCTGCCGTGGTGTTCCCCCTTACAATCTCTGCAGTTGCTCAGGTTCCCACGACAGCCATGAACTCCGTCCATGCTACTTACCCGGTGGCGTTTGACGTTTGCTTGGGGCGCGATAAATTCTGCTCTATTTAGTGTTAGCTGCTGCTATGTCTGTCTGTACCATGAGAATTCCCTACACCTCGTCTTCTCCTACTAAATGCAATTATAAAAGATCTCCCTCATGCAAATCCCCTTGCTGCAACTCTTCATGCACGAGATCCTGCGACTCCCCACCTTCACTCGCATCCGTTCCTCTCTCCTGGGCTGCCGGTGCTCTGGCTTGGACGCTGGATAGAGCGGCGGCTTAGACTCTTAGTAACTGGGACTTCCCTTAGTATAGAGTAGCTGAGGCGCCCCCTTGATATAGGGTGGCTAGGACCCGCAACCTCGAGCCTCAGCCGCCTCCGGTCTCAGCTCCTCCAATTCGTGACTGGTCATTCTTCTGGAGTCCGCCGGCTCGTGTGTCCTCAGACTCTGGCTGGTTCTGATCCGCTCTGATCCTGGGGCTTGCGGCCATTTTCGTAATTTCACTACACCATACACTCGACGGCGATCTCCTCTCCTACAGCATCGATCGTTTCGATGCTCCGCGCGTCGTGGTGCCGAACGACGCCGATCTGCGCGCTCGCCTGGTTCGTGAGTACCATGACGCTCCTACCGGTGGTCACCTGGGCCGCGAGAAGACGTTCGCGACGCTTGCGCGCGACTTCTGCTTGCCCCACATGTACAAGTGGGTGCGCAAGTGGGTACGCACGTGTGAAGTATGCCAGCGAGTGAAGCCGTTCCCGTTGTCGCAGGCGCCCCTGGGACCGCTTCCCGTTGCTGCCGACGCGTGGCGCTCGGTCAGCATGGACTTCGTCTTCGGTCTTCCGGCCGACGCCCGCGGTCGCACGGTCATCCTCGTTTTCGTGGATCGTTTCAGCAAGATGATCCATCTCGCTTCAGTGCCGGTGCACGTCATCGCCGCGGAGTGCGCGGCGCTCTTTATCGATATCGCGTTCCGCCTGCAAGGGTTGCCGGAGTCCATCGTGTCGGACCGCGACCCGCGCTTTGTCGCGGCCTTCTAGCGCTACCTCTTCGAGTCGCTGGGCACGCGCCTCCTGATGTCGATCGCTGCCCACCCGGAGACGGACGGCCAGACCGAGCGCGTGAATCGCGTCTTCGAGGACGTCCTGCGCAGCTACGCCACGTCGATCTCGTCGTGGAGCGACTTCTTGCCGTTGGCCGAGTTTGCGCCCAACAACGCCGTTCGCGCGTCCACGGGGTTGACGCCGTTCTTCGTCAACAACGCACGTTCCGTCTGTGCTCGCCGTGGATTTCTCCACGGCCAACCGTGTCTCCATTCTTGGTGGGGAGAGTCTAATGGCAAGTCGGGCGACGGTACACGCTCCAGTTTGAGTGACGGCACGAGCACCGTGGTTACCTCGGCGCAGCAGACGATTGCCGCGCCCACGTTCAAGTCCGCGAACGCTGCGGCCACACGCACCAAGTTCCGGTCGGCCGAGGCGCTCTTGCGACAGGGCCCCGCATTAACGCAACGGGTGTCGCACACACTGATCGACCCAGGCGCCAACTCGGGCGCGACGGCGCTCGCCGCGCCGGCCGTCACCAACTATGCGCCCAAGCCGCCTTTGAAGCCGGCGGATGCTGCTGCGGTTACGGACTTCATGCTCCAGCGCCAGTCGGTCGCGCGCTTTGTGCGCGACGCCCTGCAAGCCGTAGTCGACAAACAGAAGGAGAATGCGGACAAGCGCGGGCGAAAAAACACGAGTACGTTCAAGGTTAGGGACCGCGTACTACTATCAACAGATGGTATCAAGGACGCATCGGTGACGAACCTCGGCGCGAGCAAACTCGCGCCCCGCATTATTGGGCCGTTTACGGTACTTAAGGTGATCGGCGGCGCGTATACACTAGACATCCCTTCGACCATGCGCCTACACCCGACGTTCTACGTCGGACGACCGAAGCAGTACCACCCCGCGGAGATTCCTGAGGTCACCCCTGGCGGGGTGACGAGCGCGTCGGCTTCCCCTTCTGGCGCAGCTCCTGCGCCGACTGGCACTGGCCGAACAGTACCATCTCAAGGTGTCGCAGGCGCTTCAGCTGATCGTCTTGCGACTGGAGCGTCTCTTCGGACTTCTTCAATGCCGCGTGAGCGTCGGCTTTCGCCTCCTCGGCTCTCTCGACCGCTTCCTGAGCGAAGTCCTTCGCCTGCTTCAACTCCGCGATCACGAGCTGGTCCAGCATGCTCTGCGACGCCAGCGTCGTCGGCGTCTGGACCGCCTGGTGCTGCGGAGCGCCTGCGCCCCGAGTATCGCCGTGATGGACCGCCGCCGTTGACTGACTCGCCGAGAGACGTTCATTGGGTCGTTGACTGCCTTGTTGCGCACGAGGATCCAATTCCCAGTCAGATCACCCGCGGTAGGCGTACGGGCGCCCCTCCGTCAGGGCGACGCTGTCGTGTCCGCTGGCTCGGGTATCCGCCGGACAATCATACGTAGGAGCCGCGCGATCAGCTGTTCCGCGATGTCCCCGACTTGGTGAAGGAGTACGACGCCGGTCTCTCGGCGTCGAGTGTGAACGCTATCGAGAGCGACACGAGCGAGAGCAAGATCGCGTTCGTTGAGCGTGCCGTAGCGCTCGCGCACGCCGTCCCCCGCCACACATAGAAGACTGCCGCAGCTGAGAGAGAGCGCGCTCGTAGAGACCAATCCACTGCCCCGCTTCACCGGAGAGCGGCTTCGCTGCGACCTGCGCGTCCCAATCGGCGCGCGAAGGACGCGCGCCCGCGGTACACGACGGACACCCTTCGGTGACGTGCACGTAGCATAGGCGGTTCTCGTTCCACGCGAGGTCACACAAGCGGTCGCGCAGCTCACTGATCGCGTGCTTACCGTGCATCTTCTCGCGTTCCGCGAGCCACGCGACGAACGACTCGCCTTTCAGACAGCAGCGGCTCCAGCGCTTGATGAACGCGCACCACGATAGCTGGAGCGCGTTGTAGTCGAGGCTCTCCCACGGCTTGCCGCAATTCGCGCGGAAGCGGCGCCAGTGATCGACTATCGTCTCCTTCATGTCCGGCCCGATCGCGCCCGAGATGTCGTGCAGCGCCCATGGCATGAGCTCAGCATCAATCACGTAACCCGCGGCCTCGGGTGCCGCGTTTGCAAGCGGCGTCAGCGCCGCGCTCGCCGTTGCAGGAACTGCAGTCGTAGAGGTGTTGCGCGTCGGCCTGGCACGGGTATTCTCGTCGCGCCGCGCTGTTTCTCTCTGCCGTTCGCAGTCTTCCAGATCTTTCTTTTGTTCGCGCTTGGATAAGCGATCCCTTGAGAGGGGGATGATGTAACGGGGACATCTCCCCGTTGCATTTGTATGTGCACTGATGTGCATAGTTTGCATTTGTAGGTACGTTTCTATTGGCTATTACATTTGTAGGTACGTTTCTATTGGTTATTACATTTGTAGGTAGGTTATGGGCACACGTCGGACGCAGCCGATGGGGTGCCGTGTTGTAGCTCGCTGATTGACTGAAAGTAAGGATACAGCCCTATTTTAGCCTATCAGGACAGAGCAGTGCATTTGGTTGGTTCAGGATAAACCCACGGGCTCCGCCCTGGGTAGAAATCGATTCAGAGTTGAAGACACCCAATAACCCGCAGGTCTTAACCACTTGAGACCCGTCGCTTCCTCAGAGCATTGTGTAAAACGGTGACGGTGCTCTAGGCCCGTTACACTTTCTATCTGTAAAAAAATTGAGCTCAACCCGTTGCCTGAGCTTTTCCCTCTGGCGGCGTATTCCAAATCCATTATAGTGTACTTTAGACGTGGATCGATGGTTAAATTTGGTGTACCGTAACGAAAAGTGAGATTTAATGCCGAATGCACCACACTAATTATCTCCGTCCCAGCAGGATAGCGCCCCAAACCGGTTGCTTCCGTTATCTTTTCGCTGCGAACTTAACGCTCCAGCACTTAACTTATATGAATGTGTGTCGCATGGCGTGCCTCCTGCCCCGAGTCGGTCGATCCAAAGCCCAACGCCGACTGTCCTCAACAGCAAAAGAGAGCTCCTCGGCTCGCTCTCTGCATCATATCATCGCTGCATCACATCACCCCCAGCGCGAACCGCGGCGAAGCACCTGAGCGGAGCCAGGGGTGTGGTTGAAGGCGGCGGCGCGTTGGCGTTCGTCGACTACACCAGAGTGGTATCCCGTCGAGTCGCGCGCCTGCCTCGCGGCTAGTCACTCGCTCGTGCGTCCATTTGGGGGCGAGCCGCAGTATCCGCGCGTCGACCGCCCGGATCGATAGATTCACTGCCTCCCACCGTTCAGTCCGGCCCGGCCGCCACACGCGACGAGGCAAGCATGGAGTGGCTGGACGTGGTCAAGGACCTGAACGCCGGCACAATCGGCGGCGTGGCCGGTATCATCGCGGGCCACCCGCTCGACACGGTCAAGGTGCGGCTGCAAACTAGCGGCGGCAAGTCGCCGGGCCTCGTGCGCACTGTGCGCCACATCGTCCAGCGCGAGGGCGCCGGCGGGCTGTACAAGGGCCTGCTCTCCCCGGTGCTGTCCAACGCGCCGATCAACGCCGTCGTGTTCGGCGTCCAGGGCTACGTCGCGCGAGGCCTCAAGGACGCGTACGGTTGCGAGAAGCTTGGGCACCACCAGAACTTCCTCACGGGTGCCTCGGCGGGTCTCATACAGACCGTGTTCGCGTCTCCCTCCGAACATGTCAAGATCCAGCTACAGGTAGACCAGCACCGCGCGCTGGAGCAGTCCGCGATCGAGTGTGGCCGGCGTCTGTACCGCCAGCACGGGCTCAAGGGGCTGTTCCGCGGCTGGGAAACGTGCGCCATGCGCGACGTACCGGCGTTCGGTGTCTACTTCTGCACGTACGAGGCCATGAAGGGCTGGGTGACCGACGGAGATCCCGACAAGGAGACCGACATGCGCCTGCTGCTCTCGGGCGGCATCGCCGGGTCCATGTCGTGGGTATTCACGCAGCCGATCGACGTCGTCAAGTCCTGCGTACAGAGCCAGAGCTTTGAGGCGCAGCGCTCGGCCTGGGAGCTCACCAAGATGCACTACGCGGCGGAAGGCGTTGGGTACTTCACGAAAGGTTTTGGCGCGACGATGCTGAGGGCCTTCCCCGTGAGCGCCGTCACGTTCTTGGTATACGAGAAGATCATGCAGTTCATGTCATAACCAGCGGAGCTGCGCGTAATGATTAGAGCCTTCGTTGACAAGTGCTTGCTGATGTGGTGGCGGTGGTCTCGTCTTGTAACCTTTGGGCGCTACCGCAATGGTTCTCGCGAAGTCCAAGAACAGCAGTGGGCGAACACGACAACGCATGTAGGCTCGCTGGTCGATTCGTATTAGCCAGATTGACTGCTCAGTTCATCGCTCGTCTCTCTCTTTCCCACGATCACTGCTGCTTCTGTGGATGACATGCCACTGAGCAGGACGCATGCCAACTGCATAGGACGCTCGCAGCTCATGGGTTGATGGTTTCGGGCGTCTCCTCACCCAGCTTGACGGCACTTTTGGGGATTTGGACGACATCCTTCGCTTCCAGCGGCTGCTCACACATGGGGCACGCCGCCTCCGACGCCAAGTGCGCCGTGAACGCAGAGTATAGCGCCGGGAACAGGCAGTGCGGGCACCTCGACCAGTCCGCCCTGACCATGTGAAAGCCCTATTGATCGATCGCAGACAACCACGACAACCACGACACACACACACGTCAGTAGATGGGACGAAGGCAGGGGAGAAAGCACCAACGCACAGTGACGATGCAGTAGGGGATCCAGTTCTTGCACTTGGCGCAGTCGAGCTCGGCCTCGGGCAGTTCGCTCCCGCAGAACGGGCACGGCGTGAGCGGGTCCGGGGCCTGGTCCTTGTTGGGGCGCCGCACGATCGTCTCGATCTTGCGCTTGATCTCCTTGTCGATGTTGTTGCGGTACTCGGGCCGCATAAGCGTCGTCGCGTAGTCGTAGCTGTAGGCGCGCAGCCCGCCTCTCTGGCACTCAATCACCGCCGAGATGAGGATGTTGGACACGTGCGTCGGGAACTTGGAGATGTGTTTCGCCACGCGGACGAGCATCCGCGCGGCCGTGGCGTGGTCACCGCGTTTCACGAGCTTCTTCACTAGCACGTAGCTGTGCAGGAGCATGAGCGAGTTGCGCAGGTCCTGCGCCACGTGGATCTTGTGTGCGTCGAGCTGCCGGTGGGTCTCGACGAGCACATCGTGCGCCAGTTTATAGTTTCCGAGCTCCTGCTCCTGCCGCGCGATGATGATGGCCGTCTTGGCGGCCTGCGCGTAGTTGCCGAGCGCCATGTACAGGCGGAAGATGTGGTTCGGGTCCTTTGGAATCCCGTCGTTCTCGCCCATGAGGTGGTCGATCAGCGTGTGCGTCAGCATATCGTTGCGCGCCTTGCCGACAACGTCGATGGCCCGCGTGAGCTCCGTGTCTCCGCACTGCAGGAACAGCCGCAGCGCCTTGTGGTAGTTACCGCAGGTCTGGTAGAACTCTGCGGCCTTGGCGAGTGCCTGAGACTGCTCGTAGTGCTGTGCCACCTTGGCCGCGCGCTCGACCGAGATCCGGTCGCCCAGGATCTGCACGAAGGTGTCCACTTCGTTGTGCGACAGCGCCAGCGCAAACGCGTCGTCCTCCTTGTTCGCCAGCAAGAGGAACTCGATGGCAGGCTTGAACAGACCCGTCTCGGTGCAGAACTTGGCGACAACCTGCGCGCCCTCGGACGACTTGGTCTCGCGCACAATCGCGAACGCTTTCTCCGGGTTGTTCAAGTTCTCGAGCTGGATGCGCACGACGCTGTCCATATCACCCGCAGCTTCGTAGGCGTCGGACGCGGCGCTGAACTCCCCCGCTGCCTCTTTGGCTCGCCCGAACTGAACATGGATCTTCGGCGTCTTGACGTTGGCCATCAGCGGGGCCGCCTTGGCCAGGTTCTTGGACTGGATGTGGATCTGCACGGCCTTCTCGTAAAGCTGGCCCTTCTCGTACAGCGCCGCCGCCTCGGCCAACTGCTTCATGCCCTCGAGGATCACGGCGCACTCTCGGTAGAGGTTCTCGTCGCCAATCTCCGAGACGAGCCGCACTCCACGGCGTAGGTCGCCAAGGCGGAACGTGCAGCGAGCGATGCCCGCTACGCTTTGGTGGCGAAGCCTGTCTCGACACGCAACGGGGCGTCCCTGTGCGTCCGTCACATTGGTCGCGTGCTCGTACATCTTGAGCGCGCCTTCGAACTCGCCTCGGAACTCGAGCTGAGTAGCGTACGACACGCTTAGCTCCGGCACCATCCCGGGAGCCAGGGAGTCGGCCAGCTTGAGCGCCTGCTCCCACTGGAGCAGGTTCTTCTGCATGTGCAGCGCCTCCATCGGCTCGCTCGAGTTGAGGAACAGGCGACGGGCCTCGCTGTACTCGCCAAAAAGCATAGAGACATGCCCGGCCAGTAGGTTCTTCTCTTCAATGCCCTCAATGCGGTCGAGGCCAAGCACCATGCCCGAGTCACCGAGCTGCCGGTACACGCGCTTGGCCATGGGGATGTCGAGCATGTGCATCGCGCGAGCCGCGAGCGCCAGCCAGTAGTCGCTCGAGTCGATGCTCACCGCCAGTTTCCACGCCGCCTCCATGCGGAGAAGACTGAGGTTCTGCCTGAAGATGCTCTTCTCGATCTCTCCAGTGGGCACCGCACGCGACGACTTTTGCAGCTGGTCGTGAGTGCACGACGTGATGCTGGACAGCTTCCCGGACGCGTGCTGGCAGGTCACGACGCCGTCGCAGACCAGGATTGGGGACAGGTCGGACGGGATCGGCGTGCCCTGCGGGATGATGACCGACTCGCCGTTGCTTTGGATCTCCATGTAGCCCATCTGGACGACCTCCGGGCCGTCCACCGTCGCGTCATTGAGCTGGAAGAGGCTGAACTCAGACGGCTGGAGTGCGATAAACACCGGCGGGTCCGCCGTATCCCACAGGAATGTGGTGGTTGTGCTCGGCACTGTCGGGACGTGAATCGCCTCGCGCGTTGGCGCATGGAGCACAAACCCGCGGCGTCGGGAGTCCAGGAACACCACGCGCGTCCCTAATGCATCGGTCACGACGTGAGCAACCAGGCCAAGCATCGAGATACAATCAGAGGCGCGACATCACCGTCTTTGTTCGGCGCGATCTTGACGATGCCGACGCCGTCGTCGTGGCGGTAGGAGCAGCCCTCGAGGAACTTCCACGCCGACAGGTAGAAGAAGTGGATTGCGCCCGTGGCGTTCGACGTCGAGTAGACGAAGAAGTCCTTGGTGAGCGCGATGGAACTGATCTCGTTGTTGCGTTCGTCGCGACCGCCCGAGTAGCTCGAGAACACCTTTCCCTGCTCTTCTTGCAGCGCTCCACTGCCGCTCGTGCCCGGTTCGATCAGGTGGAGACTGGCCTTGCCGTCGCACAGCACACTGGCGTAGTCGCGGTTGAGCTTCACGCTGACGACCCGGCCTAGGTACTGTTGCTCGTTGACCAGCGCATCGTTGGAGGTCCCATCGCACCGGTAGTACCATACGCGGTTGTTCATGCCAACGGCGACGTGCCGCGGACCGATCGCGACGAAAGACGGCTCGATGGAGACGGCGATGTGGATCGGGGTGTCCCGCCCGAGCACGTCCACGACGCTCAGCTCTCGGAGCGAGCTGAGGTAGGCGACGTAGTTGCCGTAGTGGTCGAAGATCTTGGGCATCCGGGCCAGGAAGTTCTGGATCACGCCTCCTTGCGTCGCGACGGTCAAGATCTGGCCGTCGGACGTGAAGCTCATCAGGTTCGCCTCGTTTTCCTAGTGAACACACAACACAACGGTCAGGATCGACGCAACCACAGCAACGGCGTTTGAGAGAAGCGCCCACCTCAGCGTCGGTCATCTTGATCGCGTCGCTCTCGAGCTCTTTGAAGCCGTCCATGTCGATGACTTTGATCCCGCTGTCTCCGCTGATCGCCGTGCGGTTGAGCGACGACGAGTAGCAGGCAGCGAAGGTTCGCTCCGTGAAAATGCGGTTCGAGTGCAGCTCCTCGCCGACTTCCTGCTCACCCGAACACAAGGCAACAAGAGCGCGCTGCTGAGTTAGCCGATAGCATGTGTGACCTGTCCGAACGATGGCAAACTCACGTCCATCTTGGTCGAGATGACGATAAAGTACCCCTCCGAGAAGGCGATCATGATCATGCCGTCCGAGAACCAGTCGAAGAAAACGATGGACCCGTAGTGCTGCGAGGCGACACAAGAGTTATTAACACCGAACCCACCGGCAAGCACTTTGTGAGCTTGGCCGAGTCATCGATGAGGCCCACGTACGCCTTGGAAGGTGAGCTCGATCGGGTTGGCGCTGTCTTGGAGGTTGAGCAAGATGAGCGCGCGCGACAGATTGATCGCGACCAGCTGCTCCGCAGCCTGGAGCGAGTCTCCGCGCTTACGGCCGAACTTGATGTCGACAGGCTGTCCACAAGTCCACTCGGTTAGTCCCGGACGCGTTATCAAGTGGAGAGCTTGGTGTCTCCCTACCGTCAGGCTGAGCTCTCGCTGCTCGATCGTGTCGCCCTTGGCGTTGCTGACCGTGATGTTGCGGTCCTCGGCGCCGAGCACGATGTTGTCGCTGCTGTTCCAGGCGCCGCACGTGATCTTCTTGGAATGCTTGCCCACGAACGGCATGAGCTTGCGCGAGCTCTTGCTGTACAGCACCAGATTGCCCTTCTGCGTGCCGATGGCGAGCTGCGACCCGGTCGTGGACCACTTGATGAAGGACGGGTCTTTGAGGTTCGTGTCCACGTTCTGCGTCGAGCGCGACCCCGTGTCCCAGATGGGCACGACACTGCTGCCCTGCTGCAGGATGGCGAGCGAGTTGCCCTCCGAGTCCCAGTCCAGCGCCAGCACGGGCGCCGTCATGTCGAGCCCGATCTCGTCGTACTGCTCCCCCTGGCGGTCGAAGATGTGCACGAGCCCGTTCTTGCCCGCCGTCGCCAGGAACGCCCCGTTCGGCTGCCACGCGAACACCACCGGGCCTTGCCCGTGGTACCGCGATTGCAGCTTGAACAGCCCCTTCATTGCCTCCAAGCTCGCAACAGAGTCGTCTTCGCTTTGGGGAGGCTCTAGCTCTCGGAGCGATTCAAGATTAGAGCGGCAATGGACGGGGAGATCTTCAGCTCGGCGACTGGTCGGGCAGGACCTTTCGCGAGACGAGCTGAGGCCTAAGGCGAGGGACGTGACGAGGGGCGCGGCTCTTTGGCTCGTGAACCACTAGCGTCGTGTTCGCTACAATGCATGTAACTGATACTCGTGGTCGTTCGCCACTCGTATATTCATTCATGTTCTCTCCCTCAAGCCGCCGTGCTCGCCATGGCCACCTCCAGGAGCCGGCAGTCGACTAACTGCTCGTGGCCTAGCGACGCGCCGTGTCGCGCCAGCTCGGCGTCAACGAGCTCTCCGGAGGCGAACGACCCTGTGCCGTCCACCAGCAAGCCACGTTCAGACTGAGCCCAACAACAACACGCCATGCTGTCCTCCAAGCATCACTCGACGTGGCACTGACCTGGCCAGAAGTTGCTCGAGCCGACGCCGCCACCGATTATCCCGAGAGCCTTGTACGCTTCGGCCGCCTGAACGAACACACCGAGTCAGCGCTTCAGGTCAATGGAGGGGACGGTAGCGCAACTGTCGGACGCACCAGCTCCGAGCAAAAATAGTCGCCGGGCGGTTCGTGCGAGCCCCGCGTGTTGAGCACCTTCCGGAGCGTCAGCGCGTACGGCATGCCCTCAACCTGCGGTTCACAGCGAGAGATATAGTCGTTTAGCCGCCCTACCGCGAGGCTTCGGCTTTGCTAGGGGGCTTACATGCTTGACGAATCGCTGGAGCAGATCGTTGCGCGCCGTCTGGGCGATCAGCGGCGTGTGCAGCTTCCGCATCGCGACGTAGTCGATGTGGAACGTGGAGTAGGAGAGGATGCGGGGCGTCTGTCACGAGCGCAGCCATTGTGAGCGTGTCAGATCTTAATGAGCAATGTGAAAGATACTTGCTTGCCGAATGCATCCTCACCATTGATGACACGACGACGCCTTCGCCGGTGGCTTCGAGCAGCTTAAGACTTGCGGGGCCGTCACCGGGGACGACGAGCGCAACGTGGTCCCATTCCGAGCCAGTCACCTGCTCGACACGACCCGCAACGTTAGTGCCGCTCCGCTCGGTTGATCCGCCAGTCCAACGCACGATTCCACCGATCACTCACCGATCTCTGAGCTTTCGTGGCGGGTCCGTGGCAGTGAAACAGCAGGATGTCTCCTGGGGCGGCGTGGAACCCCAACACGCGGAGGTGGATCACCTCGCGCGGACGAGAATCCGGCGGCTTCTGGTCCTCGAATGTCGTCGACAGCGCTGGTCGCGTAGAGGCCACTCGAGCGTTAGATCTCCTCCGCCTAGCTATCCGATCTGAGCTCGTTTAGAGGCACCAAAGGCAACGGGATCACTGTACCGCCGAGGAACGAGAGCATGGGGACGGACGCCTCGGCCCGCTCGATCAGGAGCACGCCGCGAAGGTAGTTGGCGAGCGCGATTTGCCGACGGAGCAAGTAGTTGCGCTCCAAAAGCGGGACCCACCGCCGGGGAGGCAGCGCAGGCAGCACGCCGGCGGGCACGAGGTCTCGCAGGCGAGCGTGCAGAGCGGCAAAGTGTCGATACCGCCGCGCGATGCGCCACACCAGGTCGCCGTGACAGATCTCGATTGTAAACATCTGCGTTGGCAAGGGAAAGCGAGACAAGATCGCGCATGAGATCAACCAAACAGCTCGTAAGGTCCTGTGCGATCTCCCCATCTAAGACGCTCGACGGACTGTACCGCGTAGGCAGTCTCGATGACGGGGTTCATGATCGAATGTGCGATGATGCGGGCTTCAAAGGTGCTCCTAGCAAACCGGTGTGGCCCAGTGCGACCCATCCGAAGTCGGAACAGACCGGCGGAGTGCATCAAGACAGCTGGCAATCGCGGCTACAGCACGTTCGTTCGTGGGGGAATTGGCGTTAGCAACTCGTCGGTCGGGCCAGCGGTAGACCAAGTTAGCTCACATGTAGAGCAAGGCTTGACGTGGAGTGATATCTTACCAAGTGGAAGTGGATGAAGCCCAGCAGACTGCGCCGCTCGTTCGAGTGCGAGACGGCGTGGTCGGTCCGCCAGCCGCAGTTGCAAGCGTGATCGCCACCGCATCTCGCACATAGCTGCAGCCGCAACGACCAAGCGTCCCAGTCTGTAAACGATGGACACGAGCTACGCCGGTCGCCTTCGGACGATCGCTGGCCGTCGTCCAGGGCCAGTTCTCTGGACTGCTCCGGGGTGAAAAGCGCGAGCACGTGTTGAGGCACCGCTGCTGTTGGCTTGTGACGCGAGTCGCTCACTGTGAACTGCAGCGGGACGCTCGCTGCTCCGTACGGGACGTCCAGCACCAGCAGCGTCGCACCGCCCCCACCGATAATGCCACCCGCCGGCGACGTGGCCTGCTCGCTCTGAGCGAGATACGCCAGCACTGCGCGCTTCACATTGCAGAGCGGCACTTCGTGAAGGCTTTGCCTACCCGCTGCCGACTGCAACCGGAGCTGGCGTCGTCGTCTAGATATTATGGACAAGCTACGTCATTAGCATGAGCCGAAAAAGGACCGTCACTACAGCGGCGATAAACACCGCAGCAGTCGACCAACGCTACCGCTGAGAAGACGGAGCCGACGGAGGATCGTCCAGATCAATGACAACCGTGTTCTAGAGGGAGCAAGAGCGGTGTGAGCCCAGCCGAGGCACGCCAACATGTAACGATAAGTTACCAGCGGTTACCTGCGCTTCGTCGGGACTCGCTTGCTCGAACGGCTCGAACCCGATCTCGCTCGAGCTCGACCAGCAGCCCAGGAAGCACTGCCGCGCGAGTGCGTCGAAGACCATCGTCGCCTCGCCTGCAGGCCGAAATCGAGTATCGGACTCGGTTGTCGGCAAGGTCTCGAGGCGGCGGCGGACGCTGTGTCCTTTCACACGAACACGACGCGTTAAGGAGCAGCAGCAGGACGCGGCAACGCTCCGTCACCTTGGGAGGGACGCAGAGAATACACATCAATGGGAAACGCTCACATGCGACGGTGCACTCAAGGGGCAGCGCGAGGCTGCCACGAAAGACGAGGAGCAATCAAAGGAAGGAATCGTTGGGTTAAGCGTGTCAATCAACGGTCGGCAGCGGCTCGCCGGGCTGTGCCTGAAACCGAACGCGCCCCTCCGCCGCTCTCCCCCTCGCGTTCACTTCCACGAGACCCGACCGGTCGACTTGATGCGCGTGAACGTTCCCGGGGCGGGCGGTGTGCCTCGACGGGGTTGCTGGTGTGCGCGACTCGGTGCCGTCGACGTGACGGACGGCGCGCCAACCTCACCGGCGACGCCGAAGTCAAACGACGACTGCAGACGGTGGTACGTCGCCGACATGGGCTCGATGGACGGCGCAAAGCTCGAGTAGTCTGGGTCGCTCCTCTTGCGGTACACCTGGTTGCGGTCGTCGTAGTCCTTGCGAGTCCTCGCTGGCGCCGTGCGCGGGCGGACGGGAGCGCTCGTTGACGACGACACGTTGCCGCGGTCGTACAGTGGATGGTCGCTCAGCGAGCGCCTCGTCGAGCGCGCTGACAGGCTGCCGCTCTTGCCGGCGGCCGGCTTCGCGGTCGACGTCGTGGTGGAGAAATCCACGTCGAGGAACATGCGGTGTGAGTCACTAGTGCTGCCGGTGACGTAGCTGCCACCAGTGCTGGAAGTGCCGGACTTGGGCGGGATGTGGCTGGTCCGTGCGGCGACTCGCTTCACAGGTGCTTTGGTCGACGACTTGGGCATCTTGGCGGCTTTGGTGGTCGCAGTGGGGCCTACAAAGCCGTAGGCGGCCCCCGGGTTCGACGTAGTAGCCCCCATCAGACTGGAGGAGGGCGTGGTGCCCATGTCCGAGCGCTGGTAGATGCTTGAAGCCGTTCGGAGAAACCGACGGGGCCGCGCGCTCATGGACGACTTGGTGTCTTGCAGGTATCGCGGATGTGAGGATGAGGATCGAGGACCGGGCTTCCCTGTGGACGGCAGAAGCTCCGTGTCGTCACGGTCGCTGTTGCCAGGCGAGACGGACAGCGACGACGACGGGTCCTGGTCGGCAGCTCTCGACTTGGGCGCCGAGAACGAGAGCGTGCGCATGTTCCGCTTCATCGACTGGGGGTTCGGCTTGTCGAAGCCGTCCACAGTCGCTGCAACGCTCTCGAGTCGGTCGTTTGCTGTGGTAGTGCTGCCGCGACTGAGTTGTTCGGCGACCGTCACGTCTGCAAACGCTTGGCGCACGCCTTCGACAACGTTGCGACTCTGGATGGGGAGGACACAGACCGACAGCAGCATGGTTAGAGTAAGAGATGGATTCGCTCCCCAGCAGGACCACACTCATCGACATACGTACCGATGTGTTCGTCTGCAATCCTCGAGACGAGTCGCCTTGCGCAGTGGACGCCAGCGCCGGCGACGGGTCCAATACATCGATCCACCCGTTGGCCTGTTAGTTGCAAGCAGAGGGAGCAGTTGAACACAATGAGCAAACTCACGGAAACATCACTAGACGCGGCGATCACTGCATTTACCGGCCACATGGCACTGTAGGAGTGGTTGGGAGGGCGCTCGGGCCTCGCCACGAGGACAGGGTGCAGCTTTCGCTGCTCACAACGAAGCGAGCCGAGACATTAGCACTACCTCTTGCTCACCCGACGGACTAGCCACCACCATTGTACGCACCAGCTCGGAGGACTGGTCAATCCACGTGATACGCCGCTGGCTCGGCAGCTTCCTCTGCGGTAGCTGCCGCGGAGTGTCCCCGAGTTGTTCCGTCGTCGACGCAGACGAGTTGAGGAACGTGTGGACGAGCACCGACTCGTCCGACTTTGGATCCGTCGCACGCAAGCTCCACTCGTACAGCTGCTGCTCCGTCGCTCGTGAGGGGAAGCTCTTCTGTATCTGACTCTCGAGCGCCGCGAGCTGCTCGACGTAGGACTCGTGCAGCTTGACGTCGGGCCGTTTCATGGCGACGAACTCGTGCGCCTTGTCCAGGCTCCAGCAGTACTTGACCATGAGGTAGCCGATCATGACGCTGGGGCTGCGGCAAAGCCCGTCCATAGAGTGGACCAGCACGCTGTCTGTGCGCTCGAGCGACCGGTCGATCGCCTGGATCAGAACCATGAACTCGCGGCTCTGCAGGTCGAAGAACGGGCGCTGGAGCACCTCGCCCAAGTCGCACGCCGTGTACGACAGCCCGAGGCTCTGCTGGAACACATTGGGCACTTCGCGCGGCACGCAGTTGATGATGTGCGTGATGCCGTTCAGCTGCAGGAACTCGGCGTCCTGCGCGGCGTCCACGTCGCCCATGAACAGCCCATCCTTGATCTTGGACGACATGCCGAGGCCTCGCTTCGGATGCACTAGCGGTCTGTGTCGCGTCGGCTTCCTCAGGGCCCAGCCTCTGGTGGTAGCACTAATTTTCCCGTGTCAAAAGTGAGACACCGAGTCAATACACCTACGTACCATTCTCCTTCCTCTCGGGCGCTTGACCTTGCCGAGACCGGACCGCAACCATGGCAGCGAGCCAACGGGGAGTATAAATAGGAGCCGCGCATCATCTAACCACCAGCGCCAAGAAAGCGACTTATTTATACATGTGAAGAGCGACCTGATACCTCCCGCGGTGCGAGCGCGCACGACCCGCGAGGTCACAGAAAAGAGCGAATGAGCTGGAAGTTCTCGGCCGACAAACCCGCGCGGTCGATCCGGAGCTGCACCTTGACGACTTCCTCGAACCCCTCGGCGGCCTGATGGCAGTTGATCATGCACGAGGCGTCGTTAGATACGAATCCGGGAGCGTCAACGTTGGCACCGACCAGCACTGCTGACCTCTGGCTGGGTGTAGTTCTTGTAGAAGCCGTGGATCGCGACGTCCGGGATCTTCTTGGCCGTCGTCAGCGACCGAAACACGTTCAAGTGCATCGCCAACGGCTTCGGCACGTCCATCTCGAAGCAGCGAACCGGCACATTCTGAGGCAGTAAGTGCCGCCGTCAGTGTCACCCACGAACATCATAATAGAGACATCAACCCGAGCGAGTCCGCACCTGACTCTGCGCGATCGTGACCCACTCCTTGCGCGTTGGCTTGCTCCGGTTCGTCCCGTCAATGACCACGCTCTTCCCGTTCCTAAGAGCCTCAAGACACGCCTTCTTGCAGTTCGCGAGCGTGCGGAGTTCATCCTGATTAACCACCACGTACGACGGGAAGCAGGAGTTGGCTAGGTGGCTCTTCATCGAGGCGGGAGAGCCCGACAGGACCACGACCTCTTGGTGCTGCTTGGTTAGAGCACTCGAGGCTGGAATTAACACAGGGCCTGTGAAAAATGGGTTAGGTTCTCACATCGTCATACGAGAGGGAAGAGACAGAGGTGCTCACCGCTAGACGAGGTGTCAACCGGTATGGATCGCGGGTCGAACCCAATCTCCCATTCGCCTGGGTGAGTGTGGAGGCGCTGCTTGGAGGCGAAGAACAGCGCCTCCGGGGTCAAGAAGGGCACCCCCAGGTTGAGCGCAAACTTGTAGTCCGTAGCCGCAAAGTCCTTGGGGCGCCCCGACGCCTTGGGCCGCCCAGCCGCGTCGCCACAGTAGAAGCTCTCCTCTTTGCTGACCGCGCCTTCGGACTGGAGCATCTCGACCATGCGGGTCCACGCGTTCACGCGCGGCTTCCGATTCTGGTCGTCCCGCGTCGCCAGGAACACGAGCATCGGGAGGTCGAGCTTCTTGACGATGGTCGACACCTTGCGCTGTGCATCATACACGAGTTCATCGGTGGTTAGACCTTGACAGAACGGTAGCGCATTGATATCTGTTATGGGATCGGACGCGTGACTCACCTGCACCTCCGCGGCCGACACTTTGCCCTTCTCGATGCCATTTTGGTTCGAAAAGAGCACCAGATTGTACCCGTCCGCGAGGAGCTCGGCGAGCTTGTCGGTCACTCGTGTAGGATGGAACCACTGCCAGTCGTTGTCATTCTGGGCGAAGCGCTTGCCGCTCTTGGTGACGATCAGCGTGCCGTCCAGGTCGAAGCTGGCCACCTTCAGGCTCTTCGTCTCGGGCTCAGCTGACGATCGCAGTGGCCGCGCGTCCAAGACCAGCAGCGAGCCGTTCTCGAGGCTCTGCCACGGCCGAAAGTGTGGTTTGCTGCTTGGATCTCTATCCTCGGCTGTAGTGGCGGTGGCAGCCACGCCGAAGAAGCTGGTAGCAGTAGCCGTCGCCTTGACCCGCTTTCTCGGCGGCTCACCATCAGCAGCGGCTCCATCATCAGCGGAGTTGGCTGAGGGTACTGCCGCGTGCGATGCGGTGCGCGGCTTAATCTCGTACGAGGCGGTGGGCAGGCGCTTCTTCTGGGCCACGCAGTCGCGCACCCACGCGGCCGTCACGACGCGCGCCAACGGGAACCGCTGCTGCGCGCGCAGCATGTCGTTGGCGGCGGCGGCGGCGGCGTCCGCTTGCGAGGTTGTCGACCGAGCGCCCGACACGACCACCACGAACTCGCCGTCGTGGCGCCCGCTGTCGCTGCCGTTCTGCGCCGCCGCGTTGTGGGCGTCAACGATCTGGCCGCCGTGGTCGGTCAGGAGCGCCGCGTCCTGCCACTCGTCGTCCTCGTCGTCGCCACTGTCGCCCTCCTCCTGGCGGTCACCAGCGCCTTGCGCGCGCTGCGGCCACAGCACGAAGCGGTCGCGGCGGAACAGGAAACGGGGCGAGCGCTGCACGAATGCGTCCATTGGCGGCTGTTTGGCGCCAAGTGGAGCTGCTGCTGGGGTTGGCGCCACGCGGTGGAATGATACTCGCGGGCAGTGTAGTAATGATACCGTCGCCACCGTTTCACTGTGTTTCGGTATTGAAACAGATGGCGCGAGCGTATGAAATGGATGTGCACTACAATGTGATACAGTAGTGTTCCGCGTTCGTCTTCAATTGACGAGTCTGACGAGTCGCCAGTCCGCCTCTCCGTTTGTTTGGTCAATAGTTGGTACGTTACCACCCTCCATCAAGTCATCACACATAGCCCTCTGCTCAGATAGATACAACTTCCGACCGAACGCCCGCCGAGCGGCTCACTTTGATGATGACATGTAGAGGCGCGTTGGACCAGCTGGGGCGGCAGAAGCCCACATTGTTAATACAGCGGACTGATACTCAAGCCAGACAACAGACCGACCGACGCCCCGAGACACCAAGACCGATCGATAGGAAGGAGCGGCGTCTTTGCCTCCCGGGATTGGCACCGTGGCGGCTCGGCAAAGGCGCGCAGGCAGCGGGCGGACCGCACGGGCAAGGCTTCGGACACAGTACGCTGAGGCTGATTCTTGACGGCGACGGGCGCGCCACACCGGCATATTCACTGCAACGCACCGAGCGCCATGCCGCAGCCGCAGTCGCGGCAGCGCGGCAACAGCAACATGGCGGCCTTCCGGCCGTCGGCGCGCTGGCAGCTCGAGACCTACTGCGGCATCTGCGGCGCGCACTTCAGCTACGTGCGCACGCGGCATCACTGCCGCCACTGCGGCATGTCCGTCTGCGGCCGCCACTCGCGCCAGCGCGTCGTCGTGCCCACCTCGCTGTCCACGCTGGCGCAGCGCGTGTGCGACACCTGCTTCCCCATCTGCCAGAACGCGCCGCGGCGCCCGCGCGGGTTCACGGTCGGCGCCCAGCGGAGCACGGGCGGGTCGACAAGTAGCGGCGGTAGCAGGCGCGGGAACAAGGCGGGCCGCGACGCCACCGGGAGCACCTACACGGACGGTAGCGCCAGCGGCAGCAGCGACTCGGTCACGTCGCCGCGCATCCGGTCCCCGCGGACGCTGGACCACCCGCGGCGCGGCGGCGTGACCCCATCGGCCTCTCAGAAGCGCGCCGCCAGCTCCGGCGACTCGATCCGCAGCACCAAGCCGATCGTCTCGCCGCTGCCGGTGCGGAGCGACGCCAAGAAGACGCTCAGCATCCGCAAGACGAGCAAGGAGAACCCGTCCGTGTGCAACACCGACACGACGGCGTCGTCCGTCAGCACGCTGAGCGAGGTCTCGATCTCGGACAAGGTGCTGCCGGCCCAGCGCAACAGGCCGCTGCCGTTCCGACGGAAGCCCAGCAGCAAGTCGAGGCACTCGCGCATGTCGCGCGACGTTTCGTTCTCAAGCTTCGCCATCTTCAGCTTCGCGTCAGACTCCGAGTCGGACTCGGACTCGGACTCGGGCTCCGACCTGGACGACTCGGACAACGAAGACAGCGACGAGCTCGACTCGGACAGGTCAGCAGCACAATCCGCAGCGACCGCGGCAAAGGAGAAAGCGGACAAGGCGAAAGCGGACAAGGAGAAGGCAGACAAGGAGCGAGCGGACGCAGACGCCGCAGCCAGGCGAATGGCGAGAGCTCGTGCCGTGAACCCGCCCTCCGTCGACACATCCAATCAGAAGATCGTGCCGATCCGGAAGCGGATAGCGCGGCCGCCGACACGCAAGTCCCGGCTGCGCGAGAAGGAGTCTCTGAACTTTGGCGCGTCGAGCTCTTCGATCGACTTTGGGCTGTCCAAGATCACCGGCAAGTACCTGGAGTCGAACCCAACGGCTAGCGAGGTGGAGTGGGACCCGGGCGCCAGCACCACGTCGGTCATCACGCGGAAATACTTGCAGCAGCCTTCTTCAACAGAGCAGAAGCGCCGTGTCAAATCCGTAATTAGCAGCAGCAGCAGCGACGATGCTCGACGGGAAGAGAAGGAGAGGCCAGTGCTAGGCAAGTCGGCGGTCAAAAATAGCTCGGGCGCGCGATCGCGTTTGTCGTCGCTGTCTGACCTGGACGACCAGGATGCGCGCAAGGACCGTTCGAGCTCCGTGGACAGCGAGGAGTGCTTTAGCGACGAGGAAGCCGAGGCGCTGGCGCAGTTCATCACGGCGTCGCGTCGCAAGGGCCGCGGGCAGACGCTGCCCGACGCGGTGCCCGAGGAGGAGCCGCCGTCGCCGGCGACGACTGCGACGTACGCAATCCGAGAGCAGGACCGAGCGGACATGGCCGGTGTCGCGGCGCTGGAGCAGCGCATCCTGGACGCGCAGCGCGAGCTTCCGGCGCTGTTCGACGAGCTGCAGACCGCGAAAGAGCGCGCCGCCCGGGCGACCAAGGAGCTGCGCGAGTCGCGCGCGCGCGTGCAGCGCTACCAGAAGGCGCAGGCGGCCGTGACGCGAGCTATGCGTGCCGCGCGTGCCGCCATGGATCAGCGCGAGTTCCTGGCCGCCATCCTAGAGCTGACGCGCGCCGCGGCCGTCGAGCGCACCAACGCGACGGTGTGGTTCCTGCTGGCGCAGTGCCGGCTGAGCGTGCGGCAGCTGGCCGACGCCGAGGAGGCCTGCATGACGAGCGTGTCGTTGCAGCCCACGGCCGCGGGCGTGGCCCTGCTGGGGCGCATCCTGCAGGCGCAGGGCCGCCACGACGAGGCCGTCGAGTGCTATTTATCGGCGCTGGGCCGCGACGATTGAGCTGCCCAAGTGAGGAGGAAAGGAGCGTGAAGCGGAGCAGGGAAGTGTTCTATGGATTCTATCCAGAGTAGTTAGGGGGATCGGATTGAGTGGTCCGACTGCGCTGAAAAATCCAACAGAATATTAAGGATTCTCACGGTTAGAAGGTTGCAGGAAAAACAAGCCGATCAGAAGCTATCTGTAACCTCCAAACCGTGAGGACTCAAAAATGGATGTGTATAATTAAATATTTTTAACCAATCACACCCCAGTATTTCAAAATTAATTATCATATTTTCAACCAATCTGCGAGCGCGTTTTTCGGCGCAAATTGCTGGATCTGGTCCATTTGCAGTTCCGAATGCCGAGACAAGGGCAACGCGCAGCACTCACGCTGCGGCTGGAAGCTGCAGCGCTGTATCATGCTTTACAGGACACGAGCAAGGAAGAGGACAGTGGTGACGAGTGGGAGACGCCCGACTTTATTGAGCGCTTCCGCTTGATACGCTATCTCACTCGCCAGGCTGTCATGAAGGTTGCACGGCGGAGCGCTGTGCGCATTTTTTTCGATGGACCCAGCTCGTGCGCGACGCGACCTGCGCATCAGCGTCGATGACTTTATCTATCTTCTGGGAAAACTATCGCTCCAGCCTGCCTTTCAGCGCTCTTCCGGCAAGCAGCGCCAAGCGCCCGTACAGCTCCAAGTGGAGGTGTTTCTTTATTCCCCCCATTCACTTACGTACCATCAAATTGCTCAGCATTTCAGAATTGGAGAAGGTATACTGTTGTTTGAATGTATGAATATTCTGTCTTTGCACATTTGGACTGTATGGAAGTGGAAGTCTGATGAGATTGAATGTGTTGTAGGCACTGTCAGAGCGTTTTGCGATCATGCTCTCGGCGCCATCTTAGCCACAGAGGCAGAGTATGTACGCTGGCCGTCGGCGGAGGAGAAAGGGAAAACCAAGACGGCGACTCGAGCGCTGACGGGCATTCCCGCGTGCGTGGGGATCGTTGACGGTACAACTTTCAAGTTGAAGTACGCACCAGCAATCGACGCTGAGTGCTATTTTTCGCGCAAGTCTGACTACTGCTTCAACGCCCAGCTCGTTTGCGACCACCTACGTCGCATTACGTACTACCAGGTACGGTACTGTGCTGTTTGTACTGTATGATTTTAAACTCGTTTGCGGCTAATAAAAAGATGTTTTGTTTGAGCAATAGGTCGGGATCCCAGGATCAGTGCACGACAAAAGGGCCATGACTTTCTGCGCGATCGCCACCGATCCACGCAAGTACTTTGGGCTCAATGAGTACCTCTTGGGCGGCAGCGCGTACCGCACGTGCTTCCCCTTTATCATCACTCCCTACAAGCGCCCCGCTGCGTTGGAGCGACGGAACGCTGGGTTCAACTATCTACTTTCCAAGGGTCGTATTGCGATAGAGCACTGCATAGGTATAGCGAAGGGTTGTTTTCCTGTTTTGAGCTCCCTCCGTACGTATCTAACTGGTCAGCAGACGTTCGAGAGAGCCTGTCGGGTGCAAGTTGCGTGCTTCGTTCTTAACAATTTGTGTGTCGAGCAAAATGAAGCCCCGTTTGATCAAGTTATAGAGCGAGATACAGCAGAGGAGGCCGAG
>JAADXW010000408.1:0-22929 GCA_023337975.1 Phytopythium ostracodes
ACACTTGATTTTATTATGGAATGAGCATGTAGTTGATCGTTATTTCAGTGCGGTTGGGGTTGAGGTTGTCTGCTAATACTTCATGTTTTTGGACTTTCGATCAGTTCCGCGCTTTCGGATTTGACGGGGCGCACTGTAGTTTAGAAAGAATAGCTAAGGTCGTGATAAAAGCGATGAGCGTGGGTCATCGCCGACTACATGAGCGTCATAGCCACCGAGGCGACCGCGAGCGCAACGGTGGCCACCACGCCAGCCTGGCCGTAGGTTGAGGGCGCAGCCGCGTTGCCAGAGGTGGAGGCGGCCGTGGTCGTGGAGGCCAAGCAGTCGACGGACTCCCACAGGCTCGCGTTAGACGTCTTGCTCTTATCGCCCGGGAGCGAGACGCCGTCGGTCCAGCGCGGCGTTTCGCCTACGGACCACTCGCAGCACGGGTCGCCGAGCTCCTGGCCGTTCGTCTGGCCGTCGCCGTCCGAGTCGGCCTTGCACAGCGTCGTGGTCCATTCCTCGTCTGCGTGCTCGAATGCCTCGCCAAAATCGTTCAATGTCTCGTCCAACCCCTTGCCGTCCGAGTGACCTATCGCCTTCGTGTTCGGCACGTTGTCGCCGTTCGGGATGCGGGCAACGAACTCCTCCTTGGCGTGCGCGAGCAAGAGCAGAGCCAGAAGTGCAAGCGTCACAGGCGTAGAGGACTTCAGGACTGGGGATTTGGGGGTTTGTGGTGGTCTGGAGAGGAGGCGGAGCTGTCTGAAATGCCTGTCTAAGTCGTCATTGTCTAGGTCCCGGTGGTTGCTCCGTACTGCTGAGGAAAGCGCGAGCACGTCTCAACTCGGGACGATTAACACAAGCTCGAGCGGTTTTATCCACGCGTCAAGCAAAGCGAAACCATGCAGGTCTAAATTGACAACGCTATAGATAGCGAGTACATGCGAAGATGATGCCAACATCAGAATAATCACCACCTAAATGCACGCTCTTGGTGACTCCCACCCTCACGTGTGCCCTCCCTCAACTACTGTGACGCACAGTCGCATTGGATACGAATGATGATCTCATGTGTATGCTCGATCCAAGATTAGCTGCTGACACAAGAAATAGATTGTCATATTTGGCCACATTGATGCGATACCGCATCAATGTCACGGATGCCGCCCACCGCTATGATCGTCTGCGATTGTCGAAGTCTCGTCGGGCTTCGCGCTGAGGCGGAGCCGTTATCACCCGCCCACGATTCGGCGGCGCGCTCTCCTTTTCGCGTCGTTGGTGGCGCTGATGCCATGGGGTTCGCCGTCGCTGCCTTTGCTGGCAAGCGGCAGCGAGTCGGTTCACCCGATTGAAATCCGTGTTGTGACCTGTTACACCACGCAGGAAGCAACGATGACGACTGCGTCGTCAGCGAACGTGCGAGTTCTGCAGCCAGTCGAATCGGACGAAGGAGGTTTCCCGCTGCGCTTCGAGCTGACCGTCCCAGACGTCGAGTTCGTGGTCTTCCGCTTCGCTCACCTGCAGCTGCCGCCAACATCGCGGCTAGTGATCTCGTCTGGTGTTGGTTACGGAGCGTCAGGGCCGACGCATGTCCTCGATCACTTGCACTCATTCCAGTCTCCGTCAAATGGGAAAGTTGCTCGATTCTCCCCTCCTCTGTACGCCTCCCGCGTTCTCCTGGAATACTACTACGACTCTCACCGTGCTGCCAACTCGTCCACGACCGCGTCTCCATCGTGCTTCGGCTTCCACATTGATCAGTACCGGGACCATGCACTATTAGAGGACTACACTTCACTAGCTGGAGCAAGTCGACGGCAGTCCAAGTGCCACACGAACGTGAAAGTCCGCGATGTTCACTCCATTGCCGACACGACAGTGAGCGCAACGAGTCTGCTCTTCGACGCGGTCACCTACCGCAGAACGTTGCCGGTCGTGCGCATCCTAGTGCAGAAGCCGCATGGAGCGGTCGCGTGCTCGGGCTTCGTGCTGGGCTGCGCTGGCCACATCCTCACCAACAGCCACTGCGTCTCAACCGATGAGGAGGCTGCTCACACGACGATCGAGCTGTCGGACGCGTCTTCGACAGCAGTAGCAAGCTTTGAGGCCATCACCGGTGCGCAGTTGGTAGCTTCGTCGCCACAGAGCGAGTTGGACTACGCGCTACTGCTTCCGGTCCTCGGAGAAAGCGATCGCCGCCGCCTTCTCGAGCAGTTCGGCTTCCTCTCGCTTCGGTCGAACGGCGCTCGTTTGGACGAGCGGATCTTCATCCCGCAGTTCCCTGGCAGCAGCGAAAACACAAGCAGCGCTGGCGCTGGCGACAAGCGCGTGGCCATCAAAGTACACGACGAAGAAGGCAGTGGCAGCACCTTCGGACGCGTCAACTCCGTGATGACAGCGAGCTGCAACGGCCGCAACGACAGCGTGGGCTACGCGCTTGCAACCAGCGGAGGGTCCTCCGGTGCGCCCGTCATCGCACATCAGGACAAGAGCGTCGTTGGTCTCCACTATTGCGCAGGTACGCCCATCATGCGTCGATGATAAAACTTCACGGACTGATTGCAATGCACTGCGAATGATGGCGCAGGCGGGTGCAGGAAGAGCGCCATTTCGTCGCGGGAGATCGTGCGCGACCTCAGGCGCGTCGGACTTCTCCCGCCCTGTGCCGAGCTCCTTAGTCCGTCGTCATCAAATAGCCATCAAGTCCAAGCGTAAAAGTGCATTAGCCAAACCAACAACGCAATTAATCGACGGTCTCTCGCCTCACCCATCACGCCACCGTCGTCTCCTTCACTCGGGCACTCGCCATCCGCCCTAGTAGCTCATCTTTTGCGGCGCCTGGCACCACGGGCAGCATCCAAAGTGCTTGACCCAGCGGTTCCACATGTCGCGGTCGGCGATGACCTTGCACGTGGCGCAGTGGGCCGTGCTCTTGGGCGCCACGGGGAAGCCCGTGAGGATGCAGGCCTCGTTTACGACGCGGCACTCCGGACACGCCAGCGCCGCCTCGTAGATCTGCGCCTTGCACTGGCCGCATGCGCGCTCCGGCAGCTTCTCGGCCACTTGCTGGTCCATCGAGATGGTCAACACCCAGTCGCGAATCTCCTCCCGTGCGCCTTCGTCGCTCACGTAATGGGTCTCCGGCAGCGGGAAGTCCCCTGGCGTTGGGATGTCCACGCCCACGAAGTCTGTGTTGTCCAGGTGGCTTGCGTCGCCGCCGCTCCCGCCACTCTCGTCAATTGCCTCGCACAGGTCCAGGTACCGGTTGAAGAAGACGAAGGCGGCGCTGAGCCACTTCTTGCTGCGTGCCGCCGCTCCCGCGAGGTAGAACATCTTGTCGGCGGGGAGCTCCGGCCCGATGAAGCGCAGGAGCGACATGCTAACGCGCGCGACCACGTCTTCGAGTCCGCTGCCGGAAGCGCTCTCGGCCTGGTGCTTGACCACGAAGTAGTGCGTCATGAGCAGCCACTGCTCGACCTCCGCGACGCGAGAAGCGGACACGTCGCTTCCCGAGGCGCTTCGCAAGTCTTTGACGAGCTTGCGAAGGCACTTGGCGAGTTCCGAGAGCACTGTAGCGTGTCCAGGCTGCGCGTCCACCTCCTGACGACCGCCAAGCGCCTGGCAAACGACTGTGCTCACCACATCGATCGCTGACGCGTCCACGGGGATGCCATAGTCGGCTAGCGTCTTGACGGCCGCAGCGACTTCCTCGTGCTCGCACAGGCGAGACACGCGCAGCACCAGGTACTTGGCGAGTGACTGCGGTCCATGCTTGGCCGCCGACGACAGCACTTTGTCCCACTCGCCGCGCTGCATCCACGCGTCCAACGCACT
Source organism: Phytopythium ostracodes (assembly GCA_023337975.1). Taxonomy (NCBI): domain Eukaryota; phylum Oomycota; class Peronosporomycetes; order Pythiales; family Pythiaceae; genus Phytopythium; species Phytopythium ostracodes. The sequence goes on from JAADXW010000408.1 coordinate 3,817, forward strand.
CATGCTGCCGCCATTCGAGCTTTCGTCACCAGTGCTGAGCTTGGACTCCTTGCGTTCCGCGAGTTTGGCGTCCATACCTGGCGCCGATGGCGTGTACGACGTCGACGATGATCGGCCCTTGGCCTCCGCGGCAAGCGGCGACGGCGACGAAGCCATCGGCTGCGCCTGCGCCTGCGCCTGAGCTTGCTGCTGTCCAAAGGCGCTGGTCTGTTGCGCACGTTCGAGTCGCGGCAGCAGCTCCGGTGCGTGGTGCTCGCACAGCCGCTGCGCACCTGCCCAGTCGCCCTCGCGCAGGTAGCAGTCGAGCGCCTCGTTCATCTTGTCGATCGCGCGGAAGTGCTCGGCCGCGGCCGAGAACCGCGACAGACCAAGCAGCCGAGACGCCACCTCGTCCACAACCGACCGGTACCGTGCGCGGTCGTACTGCGCGCACAGCTCGACGGCACGTGCCCAGAGCTGCTCCAAGTCTTGCAACGCCTCAGTCTCGCTGCCATCGCTGTCTCCGGACCCCATGAGGTGATCCACAGATACAGACAGGTATGCGTCGATGGCTTGCACGAACTGCTGCGAAGCCACCCAGGCTTCGCACGCGTCGATGATCTCGCGCTTGCGGTCGCTTCCGCTGGCAACCTGACCTGAGAAGGCGGCTCGTTGGTGGGCCAGGTTCACCTCCATCAGCTTGTGAGGCAGGTGGCGCTTGGCGATTCGAGCCGCGTCGCCCCACATGCTCGCCTCCAAGTACGCGGCGAGCGCGAGCTCCGTCTTGCCAGCGCTCAGGAAGAAGCCCTCGGCGCGCTGGTGCTCCTTTCGCTCGAGCCAGAGTCGCGCCTGCGCGATAAACACGTCGGAAACGGACGCCGGGTCGGCGCTCTCGGCCACGCGCATGGCGTTGGCCCAGTCCTGCTGGTGGATGTACATGTCGAGCGCCTCGCGGGGCTTGCCGGCCTTGATGAACTCGCTCTCGGCCTCCTGGAACCGCTCCTCGTCCTCGAGGAACAGCGCGTGCTTGAGGTGCACCTCGGGCAGCTTCTTGGGCGCGCAGTTCTGCGCGAGCTCGAACGCGTGCTCGAACGCGCCGCTCTCGATCGCGTAGTCGATGGCCGGCTCGATGAGGCCGAGCCGAGTCAGCAGCTTGGCGCCCTGCTCGCCGCCCAAGTCCATTGCCCACGCGTACGCCACGCGCTTGGACGCGTTGACACCGCCGTGCACCTTGGCCACGCGGATAGCTTCGTCCCACATGTCGTTCGCGCGGAACATGTTGACGGCCGCCTGCCACTCACCAGCCTCGGCGAAGTGGTGCTCCGCCGCCTTGAGATCCCCCTCGCGCTCGAGCTGCTGCGCCAGGAACAGGTGCGTGTCCTTGAGCAGGTCCTTGCGGTGTTTGGCCACGAGCCGCACCATTTGCTCGTAGTTCTTGTGGTTCTTGTACATGTTGATGGCCAGGTCGGGCTCGTTGACCGTCAAGAACAGCTTCTCGGCGTCCTTGAGTTTGCCCTGCCGTTCCATCCGATGCGCCTGCTCCACGTATAGCCGCTCCGTCTCGTACTTGTCGAGGTGGTTGAGTGCGACCTGGTACGCTGCGTCCCATTTGTTAGCGCGTGTGTACATTTCCACGGCATCACGAGCCGCGTCCGCCTTGATGAAGCACCGCTCAGCCTGGTCGTACTGCTGGGCGTCCTGGTAGTGACGCGCCAGGCGGCGGTAGTACGGCAGCGACACGTCGTCCTCAAGCGTCTCGACGAGTTGTCCGGCCTTGGCCCACTGCCGCGAGTTGAGCGCGGCCTCAACGGCCTTGGTAGGTACGTTGCCTTCAATGTAGTGGTTGATGGCCATGTCCATTTGCTTCTGCGAGACGAGGAAGTCGCCCCAGGCCTCCTCGAGACGCAGCACCTTGTCGGGAAAATGGCGGCGCGACAAGTCCACGGCCTTCCGGAACGCATTCGCCTTGATGAACGCGGCCAGCGCTCGGCTCTCCTGCTCCAGCTTCTCGAACTGATCACCCGCCTTCTCGAACATGCCGGCCGCGTAAAGTGCCTCGGCAACTGTTTCGAGCAGTTGGCGGTGATCCCGGCCGACGTTGCGAGCGTTGAGCAACTGCGCAGCCTTGGCAGGCAAGCCGCCCTTCAGGTAGAGGCTCACGGCGCTCGCGACGTCGCCCTTCTTGACCTTGAGCACCGCTGCCTTCTCCTCCTGTCGCGACTCGACCAGGTAGTCGTAGTAGCTGCGCTTCATCTGCTCGCAGCCCAAGTGATTCTTGGCCTCGGCCACGCGGATCGCGTCCTCCCACTTGTGCAGGTGCTGGTACATCTCGATGGCCTCGTCCACCTGAGCCTGAGAGAGCAGCAAGTGCTCAGCACCACGGAAGTCGTTCTTGAGCAGCGCAAGTCGCGCCCGCACGCGCCAATGAGCCACGCCGTCGTCAAACCTGTTGCGTTCCAGAGAGTCCAGCTTGTTCACCTTGCGGAGATACCGCGAGCGCGCGAGGTCTCCCAGCGCCGCGGCGCATCGTTCAGCAATGCGGTGATCGTTGGCTTGTAGAGCTGCTTCGCTTAGCTGACTCCACATGGCCTCCGTCTCGGGCGTGAGCTCCAGCGGCTCGAGGATCGCCATGGCCATCACGAGCGCCTGGTCGTCCAACGCCGTACCGAACGAGATGAGCGACTCGTCGAGCTGATACGAGACCGTGTTCATGCCTTCGTCCACAATCACTTCGGTGCGTCCGTTGCCGCGCTCGATCTGCTCGACGTCGCCCTTGATCTGGTAGATGGTGGCCTTGTCGGGCGCGCGGATGTTGTACCAGACCGACAGGTTCGACCGGTTCTGCGCGACCACGACGTCCGAGTCGGGCACCCACTGCACGTAGTTGCAGTAGTGGAGCAGCGTGCTGCGCTTCTGCGCGTCCAGGTCGAATAGGTGCAGCTGCCGGCGTTTGTCACGGAAGAGCAGCAGGCTGCCGCGCGCGTTGAGCTCGAGCCAGTCGACGCGCGAGTCGTGGTTTACCGTCGAGGACACGTGCAGATGCAGGTCCTTGATCGAGATGGTCTGCAGGTCCAGCAAGTACGCGATCTTCTTGTTGTTGCCCTCGGCACCGTCGTTCCCGAGCATTCGCGCGCCCGGCTGCTGCTGGACTTGCTGAAGGCTTGGACGCTCGTTAATGCGCACGCTGAGCAAGTGCGTGCTCAGGTGCTCGGTGCGGACCGAGCTCAGCACCTCGTTTTGTCCGTACTCAATGAGCGACAGCTCGCCTGCCTGGTACACGATGCACACGCTCTCGGTCTCGAACATGTACTTCTCGCTGCCTGTCGACTGCCACTGCACCTCGCTCAGCTTAGCCGTGTCGAGGTCTCCGACAAGCAGCGTGTTGGACGTGTTGCCCACGAGGAACCGGTCCTGGAACACATTGAGCTTGGTGATCTCGCAGCCGAACGCTGATCGCACTACCACACGCGCGCCCGTCGCGAGGCGCTTGACGATCACCTGGCTCAGCGACACGTACGTGAACTCGAATTTGCCCTTGTACCGGTAGCGCCGCACGCAGGCGTCAAATAGATCGAGCGCGCCGCACGCTGAGCCCACCGCGAGGCGGCTGCCGTCCGCTTTCCACGCGAGCGCCGTGACCGAGTACAGGTTGGGGATGGTCTTGGTGCCCACGAGCTCCCAGTTGCCCGTCTTGGCCTGGAACGCGAACGTGTAGAACGAGTTGAAGTTGCCCACGACCACCGCCTCGCCCGTCGGGTTCACCACGCTCGTCGTGAACTCGCCGCACTGCGGATCGTTCGAGTAATCAAAGGTACGCTCGAGGCCGCCGTCTTTGTCGTAGAAGGCCACCTTGCGGTCGTTGCCGGCCGCGACGATGCTCTCGCCCCACGACAAGGCGTACGGGACGCATGAGTGCACCGTAATCTTGACGTGCGTCGGTCCGCCGCCCGAGACGTCGTCGAAGACGAACCGGTAGATAGAGCCGTCGTAGTGACCCGAGAGCACCGCCGTGCCCTCTTGGTTGCTGCACACGACCGACACGTACGAGCCCGAGCCGTAGAGCGTCGCGGGCTTGTTGCTGCGCAGCTGGCCCACCTTGACCTTCCCGTCCGCTAGCCCAAATACGATCTCGTTCGGGTGCGTCACGGGCCACGTGAGCGCCGTGATGGACGACTGCTGCGGGAACTTGTTGCAGATGGACTTCTTGTCCCCCCATTCGAGCCCGATCTTGTAGATGAAGACGATGTTGTCGCTCTGAGCGACCGCCAGCTTGGTCGAGTCGGGCGAGAAGGCCAGCGCGCGCACCACGTAGTTTTTGTCCCCCTTGTCCGCCGGCTTGGTCGAGAACTTATCCTTGCGCTCGCCCGTCTGCGCGTCAAACAGGTGAACGACGCGGTCCACCGTCACGACCGCGAGCCGCCGGTTGTTGGGCGAGAACGCCACCGCCGTGACCTTGCACAGGCCCTCGGTCGCCTGCAGCAGCGACGTCAGGTGCCGCAGCTGCATCTTGCTAGCGTGTTCGTCTCCGTATCCGTCGCGTAGTGAGGCTCGTGGCGAGAAAAGTCGATGGGTCGGAGAGCCGATCGGATGTGAGTGGTCGCGGACGCGAAGCGACGCGGACGCATGGGTCGGGCGGGGCTCCGGAGGGACTCCCTATCCATGTTTAGACCCACTACCGTCAACGAGTCTTGGTCAATGGAGACATCTTCACCATCCGGACGTCGATAAAAGCAACACAACCTGTGACTTGAACGGCTCAACGTTGCTCGACTCCATCACCCCTTTGAGGCCCTCGAACACGCCTGAGCCACTTGTAGACGTACCACCGCATCCATTCCAATGCATTTCCCCACAGTTCCTTGATCGCTTCTCGTCGTGTGGGGTCTGGTTAATGTGCAAAGAGCCACTCCAACACCTCGATGTTGCCTTCTCTAGCTGCGGTCGCTCCGGCGCCCACCGCACTTGAACTTGCATCTCCGTGCGTACGAAGTCACTCCAGCAACGTAAAATCGCTGTCCCCAGCCGCGAACTGCATCGCATTAGTCCGTCCTTCCTGACGACTCTCACCAAGCCACTTAACCACCTCCAAGTGCCCACGATCGGCAGCTCCGTCAATGGCACGCGCAGTACAACCTTCCGATCGATGCTCGTGTAGCCACACCACGACATCCAAGTGGCCCTCTGAGGCTGCGTGGTCGATGACGATTCGTGCATCCTTTGGTCCGATTTTCGTGGAGGAACCTCACGATTTCCAAGTGATCGTGCCAGGCAGCACAATTCATCGCCGCTGCCGTGCACCCCTCCTCCCGGTGCGAATGAAGCCATCTGACAGTATCAAGGTGGCTTTCACCCGCTGCGGCATCCATTGCGACAGACGTGCACCCCTCTGAGCGGTTCGCGTGGAGCCACTGGACGACGTCGAGGTGTCCTTTTCCAGCCGCGCCATCCATCGCCGCCTTCGTACACCCCTCGCTCCGATTTTCATGAAGGAACTGCACAATCTCAAGGTATCCGTTCGTAGCAGCGCCATTCATTGCAGCACGTCTGCAGCCAACATGCGCGTAGTTCTTGTGAAGCCACTTGACCATGTTGAAATGCCCATTTGTGGCAGCTTCGGTCATCGCAAGACGCAAACGTCCTTCTCTACGATGTGTGGCGAGATACACAACGACATCATTGTGGTTGTAGATCGCTGCGTCGTTCATTGCATCGCAAGTACACCCCTCAGAGCGGTTTTCATGCAGGAACTTTACGACTTCCAGGTGTCCATTGCAAGCCGCGGCGTTCATGGCATACGTCGAGCACTTCTCGGACGGTCTGAGGTGATCATGAAGCCATCGAACGGTATCGAGGTGCCCATTTCCGGTGGCCTAGTCGATAGCGTACCCGGAGCACGCCTCTCCGCTGACTTCATGCATCCAACGCGCGAGGTCGACGTGGCCCATGCACGCCGCCCTCTCAATCGCATTTGACGAGAACTCAAACGGCTCCCGCGCGTGAAGATACCTGAGAATGCGCTCGTGACCGGCTCCTGCCACATCAGCTACTCTCCGCGCCGCAAGCGTGACGTCCCGCTGCTCGCACAGCCACTCGACCATACCCAAGTGGCCGTGCGTCGCTGCGCTACGCAGTGACACGACGGAAGTGTCTCCGCCTCGGACTTTGCACATCCACTGCAGCATCTCCAGGTTGCTTGCCACCACAGCATTGAGCACAGTTGTCTCAGAAAACGGTGACGGTGCGCCAATCATGATTCCGTTGTCGCCTCCCTGCAGCTCGTGGTAGATCCACTGCGGCGCCTCCAAGTTACCGCCCTCCACCACCTCGCGCGCCGCCGTCTCGTCAATAACACAGCCAAACGTCTCGACCAGCCGCTCGATCAGTCCGACTTCGCTAATATACGCTGCGGCGTGTACTCCTCTCCTCGCCCGCACGCGCTTCTCGAGCCACAGGACCGTCGGGTCTCGGGCAAGAGCATACATCCCAATGACTGCGTGGCGCAGAGAGCCGCACCGTATCGCGCGCTCAATCGTCTACTTGTGCGAGGGGGCGAGGAAGCTCGCGATCTGGTCGCAGACGTGAGCGAGCGGCGCGATCTCCGGTCGCGAGCGGCACACGACGCGCGCGCTCGTGACGCTGGCGGCGGCGCCCGGCATGTTTCTTCCCGAATGAACCCAACGTTTCGTGGTGCTTTGGTTGAGCGGGCTCAGATCGAAATCAGCCCTCGGTTCTGATTTCGTAGGTTTGATCAGATCTCAGGATAGCCTTACTGAAGTTGAAGCCACAAGCCAACGATGGCTGGCACGGCTCTTGCGATTATTCTCGGGCTCCGTCAGACCCAAGCTCTAATCCAGACACCTTGACTGAGTTGAAGTCGACGGCAAGTCCAGCACCATGCCACGGCAACCTCCGCTTATCCCCAGTGCACTTTTCACGAAACCCCTATACAAGTTGCCAATTCCTCCGACCATATGGGGCCACCACCGTCTGCGGTTCACACTAGGCCAAGCCAATCGTAGACGTACCGCCGGTAGCTCTCCGACACTATCTCCCGGAGGTTGTCAACGGCAACGCGCATGAGCTCCGGATAATGCGCAAAGAGCCACTCCAACACCTCCACGTTGCCGTCTGTGGCAGCAGCAACCCCAGCATCCACCACGCTCGCACTCATATCTCCGTGTGTGAAGCTACTCCAGCAACGTGATATTGTTGTGCTCGGCCGCATCCTGCACTGTGGTGGTCCAACGCTTAAAGAGATGCTCGCCAAGCCATTCGACCACGTCTATATGGCCGTTAGCAGCAGCTTCATCGATGGCTTCGGCGGCGCACCCTTCCAACCGGTGCTCATGCAGCCATACCACGACGTCGAGTTGGCTGCTAAAGTTATACAACCTTTGGTTCGATTGGCTTGATGGAACTGGCCAATGCCCAAGCGGCCGCGCCCTGCCCCATTGACTTCGTCGTACATCCCTCAGACCGATTCGTATGCAGCCACTTGATGGCATCCAGGTGACCAGCCTCCGCTGCGTAATCCATCGCGTCCGTCTTGCACCCCTCGTTGCGATTCGCGTGCAGCCATCTGACAACATGAAGAAGGCCATTGGCCGCTGCACGAACCATTGTGACCGCCGTACATCCTTTGGTACGATTCTCGTGAAGAAACTGAACAATCTCCAGAAAGCCTTTTCCAGTGGCGAGATTCATGGCTCAGGTTGAGCAGCCAGCATTTCGATCATGTAGCCATTTCACCATGTCGAGATGCTCATTGACACCGACCAGCATCAAATCAAACCTCTCAAGACAAGACAAGCCACTCATATGTTCATCAGGGCGGCCTAGGCCCTCGCCGCGGCGACTTGCAAGCTTTCTGGAGAGTGACTCCACCACCTTCATGCTTCCTTTTCTAGACTGCACGACTTGTTGTCTCAAGCGTATAACAAGTCGGACTGAGTGTCGTTCCGCGTAGCTGCAGCTTTCACCACAAACTGTATCCAAAGTATACCCTTGATCCATGACGAATCGCAATCGTTATCCATCTCGCGCAGCCACTCGATCACCGTTTCTGGTATTCCCTAGAATGACTATGTCAGTGGAACGCGTCGACCGAGTCCCATGCAGTCATACGTAACCCGACCGTGAAGTGACCAATCGTGGCCACGAGGTCCATCGCGCGAGTCGTGCAGCCTCACCTCCGGTTCATATAGAGAAATTAGAAATTGTCGCCTGTTTTCAGGATGATCCAGAGGCAATCTTGACAGCTCAGACCAGGCTAAGCCACTCGTAGATGTACCACCGACTCCAACTGAGCGCGTTCTCCCGCATTTTGTCGACGGCGCCGCGCAAGAGGTCTGGGTAACTCGCAAAGAGCCACTCCAACACCTCGATGTTGCCTCTTCCTGCAGTTGCTATACCGGCAACAACAACGCTGGCACTTGCATCGCCGTGTGTCCGAAGCCACTCCAGCAGCACGAAATCACTTCTTGCAGCCGCATAATATACCGCACGGATCCACCCCTGAAAGAGATGCTCGTCAAGCCACTCGATCACCTCCACGTGGCCGAAACTGGCCGCTCCGTCGATAGCACGAGCTGTGCACCCTTCCGACCGGTGTTCATGCAGCCACTTGATAACGTCCAAGTGTCCTTCCCTGGCCGCGTCGTCGATGGCAGAGGTCGTACATCCTTCAGTCCGATTGGCGTGAAGGAACTTCACGACGTCCAAGTGCCCGCTTGCCGCAGCACCATTCATCGCCTATGTCGTGCATCCCTCTGTCCGGTACGCATGAAGCCACTGAACGACTTGAAAGTGGCCTTCACCCGCAGCGCCGTTCATCGCGGCACGTGTGCATCCTTCGCTACGATTTGCGTGTAACCACTGGATGACATCAAGGTGGCCGTTGCGTGCCGCGTCGTCCATTACGAGCTTCGTGCATCCTTCGCTTCGATTCTTGTGGAGAAACTGCACAACGACCAAGTAACCATTCGCAGCAGCACCATCCATAGCAGCGGTCGTACAGCCAACGTGTCCATAGTTCTCGTGCAGCCACTTAACCATTCCGAGATGACCATTCGTTGCCGATGTGTTAATTGCTCTCATTGAGCAGCCCTCCTGACGATGCGTAGCGAGATACTGCAAGACATCCATGTGGTTGTTGCTCGCCGCGTTGTCCATGGCTGCGTGCGTACACCCCTCGGTTCGGTTCTCGTGAAGAAACTTGACGATGTTGAGGTGGCCATTGCGGGCGGCGGCATCCGTGGCCCGTGTCGAACATTTCTCGAATGGTTTGAGGTGACCGTGAATCCAATGGACGGCGTCGAAGTCTTCGTTTCTGCATGCGACATCGATTTCACCCCTGGAGCACCTTCCCCCGCATACATCGTGCATCCACTGCGCCAACTCCACGTGGCCATTGTACGCGGCCTTGTCGATCGCATTCGTCGAAAACGAAAGCGATGCCCTTGCATGTAAATACTTCAGGATCTGGGTCTGACCAACTCCTGCCACGTCTTCAACATCCAACGGCGTAAGACTCCTGGGAGACTGCTCACAGAGCCACACAACGATGTGCAGGTGACCATGATAAGCCACATCACGTAGCGAGATGATCGACGTGTCACCCCCTCGCACCTCGCAGATCCACTAGACCATCTCCAAGTTCCCTATCGCGACTGCATCGAACACGATGTCTTGCGAGAACAGCCTCTCTGTGCTGATCACAACGCCGCGGTCTCCTCTTTGCAACTCGTTGTAGACCCACTGCAGTGCCTCCAAGTTACCGCTCCCCACGGCTTGAAGTGCCGCCGTCTCGTCAACGACACAGCCAAAAGTCTGTACCAGACGCTGCATCAACTCGACGTGCCCCTTTGCTGTCGCAGCATGCACTCCCCTCCTCGCTCTCACACGCTTCTCCAACACGGGAACTGTCGAGTCGCTCTCAAGCGAGGCGATAAGTATGTCGGCTAGGCGCAGATACCCGAACGAAATCGAGCGCTCGATCGTCCATTTGGGCGGCGGAGCGAGGAACGAAGCGATAAGATCGCAGACGTGTGCGAGCGGCGCGATCTCCGACCGCGAGCGGCACACGACGCGCGCGCTCGTGATGCAAGTGGTGACGTCCATTTCGGCAAGTGAGCCTACCTCTTCTCTGCTGTTCTCAGATACTTTGTTCTGATTCGATGGGTACATCTCAGTCTGAGAAGGGTCTGATTCTGACGCATGGTCTCGTTGAAGTAGACAGCCCAATTCACATACCGTGTTCATGCACCCTCCTCCACATTACAAATCGCGAATCAATAGGAACAGCACTGCAGGTTGAAGGCCAATTACACAGAGCAATACAGAAGCACTCTTGGCTGCTCAGACCAAGCCGAGCCACTCGTACACGTACCACCGGTTCCTTCTCAGCGCGTTCTCTCGCAGTTTGTCAGCACTGCCTCGCATGAGCTCTGAATAGAGGCCAAAGAGCCACTCCAGCACCTCCATGTTCCCTTGACCGGCAGCAGCTACTCCAGCATTCACTGCTCTCTTACTCACATCGCCATGTGTGCGAAGCCACTCCAGCAACTCGATGTTGCCCCGCTCGACCGCAGACACCACCGCATACGTCCAACCCTTGAATAGATGCTCGCCGAGCCACTTGATCACGTTATTTGGCCACGACCTGCAGCCCAATCAAAGACTTGTACAGTGCAGCCTTCCGACCGGTGTTCGTGTAGCCACTTCACGACTTCCAAATGACCTTCCCTGGCTGCATCGTCGATAGCAAGGGTCGTGCAACCTTCAGACTGATTGGCGTGAAGGAATTTGACGATGTCCAAGTGACCGCGAGACGCATCATCATCCATTGCCCTCGGCGTGCACCCTTCCGCCCGGTGTGTATAAAGTCACCTGACGATATCAAAGTGACCTTCACGTGCCGCGTCATCCATAGCTGCACACGTGCACCCCTCTGTCCGATTCGCGTGGAGCCACTGGACGACGTCGAGATGGCCGTTGCGAGCCGCTCCGTCCATTGTGGCCGCCGTACACCCCTGGCTGCGATTCGCCTCAAGGAACTGCGCGACGCCTAAGTAATCCTTCGTAGCGGCGCCATCCATCGCAGCGGTCGTGCAGCCGACGTGTCCATAGTTCTCGTGCAGCCACTTGGCCATCTCAAGGTGCCCATTGGTGGCCGCTGCGTACATAGCCTTGCTCGAGCAGCCCTCTTGGCGATGCTTGTCAAGATACTTTACGACTTCCATGTGGTTGTTGCCGGCTGCGCCGTCCACGACAGCGCGGGTACACCCCTCGGAACGGTTCCGGTTTTCATGCAAGGACTTCACGATCTCCAGGTGTCCATTGCGAGCCGCGGCGTCTATGGCCCGCGTCGAGAGTATCTCGGACGGCTGAAGGTGGCTGTGGTTCTAATGAACGGGATTTAAATGCCCACTCTCGGAGACGTAGTCAATCGCGCGTCTGGAGCACCCTGCCCCGCATACATCTTGTATCCACTGCGCCAACTTCACGTGGGCTTTGCACGCGGCCTTGTCGATCGCATCCAGCGAGAACGGCAGCGGCTGCCTCGCGTGCAGATACGTGGGCACGTGCTCGCGGCCAGCTTCCGCCACGTCCTCGACCTCCCGCGCCTCGAGACTCCTGGAAGACTGCGCACACAGCCACTTCACGATGTGCAGGTGGCCGTGCAAAGCTGCGTCACGTAGCGGCACGATCGACGTGTCGCCGCCTCGTATCTCGCAGACCTATCGGACCGTCTCGAGGTTCCCGATCTTGACCGCTTCGTCGACAACGGACGGCAAGAACAACCTCATTGCGCTGATCACGACGCCGTTCTTGCCGCTCTGAAGCTCCCTGTAGACCCACTGAGCGCCTCACTGGCCGCCGCGTACTGCCTCACGCGCCGCCTCGCCGTCAACGCCACAGCCAAGCTTCTTCACTAGGACCTTCATTATCCCGACGTAGCCAAGCCTCGCAGCAGCATGCACGCCCTTCTTCGCCCGCGCGCGCTTCTCCAGCTCCAGAATTGCTGGGTCGTTCGCGAGGGCGTCGATTACGAGGCCAGCGAGGCACACATTGCTGCACGCTTGATCTACCACTTGCGTGACGGCGCGAGAAACGACGCGATGAGGCCGCAGACGTGGACAAGCGGCACGATCTCCGGCCGCGAGCGACACACGGCGCGCGCGCTCGTGACGCTAGCCGCAACTTCCATGTATGTAGGTGCAAGTGAACCCAAATCTCTCGATCTGAGTCTGACTCAGATGAGCAGGTCCAAGCGCGACATCTAATGCTGATCCCGTCTTCTGATTCTGACGCGGTTGATTGGCGAGAAGCGAAGCGTCATTCGTTTGTTGTTTGTGGGCCCAAGGAGAATGGAGCGGGTGGCGCGCGAGGCGCAGCTGCAGGAGCGGCGGCGCGCGGAGCTGGACGCGCTCAAAGAGCAACGCAAGGAGCGCGCGCGCACGTCCGTGTCGGCCAATTTCAGCGGCAAGCAGAAGAAGCAGCAGCTGCGCGCGCGCAAGCAGCGCCTGAACGCGCGCAAGGACGAGGTCGCGCGGCTCGAGACGGACCGCGGCGAGTATGAGCAGTTCTACGCGGGCGGTGGCGCAGAGGAAGACCAGGAAGTGAAGGAGGAGGTAGAGGACGGGACGGTGGATACCGCCGCGTTTCGCGAGGAGCCCGACTTCTTCGCACGCAACCGCGACATTGCGGGTGACGCGAGCTCGCGGCTCACGCTGACCGTGGCGCTGGGCAAGAACAACAAGGACGCCGTGGGCAAGGAGCTGTCCAGCTTCTTCGTCAAGGAGACCAAGGAGCAGATCCACCTGCGACTCATGGAGGGCCAGCAGCCGCTGCGGCTCGACCGGCGCGCGGCCCCGCTGCTCGCGCGCGAGATCGAGCGCGACCCGCTGCTGGACCACCCCAAGCGCCCGACCTGGAGCTACGCCATGTCCAAGCAGAAAGGTGGGCCTGAGTTTTAAGGGGCTCATGCTGATGGTACCTAGGTTTGATCCTGAACGATGTTGTGTGGCGGACAGTGGACGACAACGAGAGCATCATGTTCGACAAGTGGCTGACGGACATCCACGACAAGTACGAGAACGACAAGCTCAACCACTTTGAGCACAACCTCGAGGTGTGGCGCGAGCTCTGGCGCGTCACGGAGCGAGCGACCCATGTAGGTGATCAGTTTTATTACGCATTCGATCCGGGTATTCTCGCTCTCACCACATCGAGCCCGTTTGTGTGCAATAGATCGTGGTGGTGACGGACATTCGCAACCCCCTGCTGCACATCCCGCCGTCTATCTACGATCTGGTGACGCGCGTCCTCGAAAAGCCCATGATCGTCGTGCTCAACAAGGTCGACCTTGTGCCCGTCGCTGTCGTCGAGCTCTGGAAGACGTACCTCGCGTCGCGGTTCCCGCTCTGCAAGCTGCTATGCTTCTCCTCGCGCTCGCAGGCCGTTCACGACGACATCAACATCAGCAACCGGCGCCGTGTGCTGAGGTAAGGGTCAACTCGCTCCTCTGTCGTATTGCATCCCTCCGAATCTAATGCTCTTGTGGTGAGATGAACTCGCAGCAAGAAGCTCGAGGTCGGAGACGCCTCCGCCAGCAAGGGAGCGTCGTCCATCCTCGAGTCGTGCGGTATTGACGCCGGTGAGGCGCGAAAGATCATTGAGGAGCTAAACGCACTGGCTGCGGAGGACGGCGATCATTTCCTGGACCCGTACGCTCCTTCGGTTCCCGAACCGGCGAAGCAGAACAAGGGCCGCCGGCGAGCCAAGGGCAAGCAAAAGGGCAAGCGCCGCCAGCAGCAGGAGGACGAAGAGCATCAGACGGGCGGCGCAGGTCACGTTTGGTGCCAGCACTGCGGTGGTGACGACGCCACGGTTGCGTGCATGTCTTGCGGTCCGAATGGCAGCAGCAACAGCAAAACCAAGGACATTGCCGACGCGCTCGTCCGCGGGTATCTGCTCTGCGGTCGCTGCGATCGCGAGGAACACGCGGAGCACAAGGGTCACGTCCGCGTCCGTCTCCAGCCCGTGGATGGCGGCGAGAGCACCATCGACAGCGCTGCTCCTGCCTCCGGCAACACTCAACCTAAGGTGACGATCGGACTGATTGGCCACCCGAACGTGGGCAAGTCGAGCGTGTTGAACGCGCTGGCGGGAAAGAAGATCGTGAGCGTATCGCACACGCCAGGCCACACGAAGCGCCTGCAGACCATCCTCATCACTCCTGAAATCTGCATCTGCGACTGCCCCGGTCTTGTTTTCCCGTTTGCGGGCGTGCCCAAGTATCTACAGGAGCTGTGCGGACTGTACCCGTACTCGCAGGTGCGGCGTAGTTCGTCTTTAGCATCTCTTGCGTTGGCCACTGCAGCTCACAAAGACATCGTCGGCATTCTTTGTTTATTGTGATCAGATTCGTGAGCCATACTCGGCCGTGCGATTCCTCGCCGAGCACGTCGAGCTGGAGAAGATCTTGGACCTCAAGCCGCGCACGCAGCTTTTCGATGGCATGGAGGAGGAGCTGGTAACACAATGTTCTTGTCTAACCAGCCACCACAGCCTTGTAGTGAAGACTAACCATCCCTTGCTTGTATCTTGCCCCTACAATAGGAATGGACGCCGTGGTCGATCTGCGAGGCGTACGCCGAGAAGCGCGGCTACCGGACGGATCGCCGCGGCCGGCCCGACCACCAGCGCGCAGGCTCGGAGCTCGTGCGCGACACAGTCGACGGCATTGTCCCGCTCTTCTTCCTGCCTCCTAACTACATCGGCAATCGCGTGGCAATCGAAGCTCAAGGCAAGAAGCACAACGTCAGCGATGCGAACGAAGCCGATGAAGTCGATGACGAGGACGAGAGCGATGAGGAAGAAGAGGCGGTCGCCGCCAAGACGGACATCAAGAAGAATCCGGCTGCGGTGAACGCGTTCAGCCTCCTGGACAGCGATAGCGACGACAGCGACTGATCCATTGTTCGCACCGATCTTGTTACTCGATAGACTAATAGACGTCTAAACACGTGTGCATGCCTGGCCAAGTCATGGTGACCTCTGGTGAATGCTTTTAAATTGTGTCCGTGTCAGATGAAGAAAAGCTCGTCAGGCGACGAGATTTTCGCCTATGGCATGGCGAATCTGTCGGCGTGTGGTGGTGCAGTCTGAGTTATCTGTGCCTGATACCTTGACCCAGTTGAAGCTGCATCGTATGCGAAGTGTCTGACCAAGGATGCTTGTATCAGACATGCGGGAGTAGAATCACTTGCTGGTTCGCTCGTTGGCGGCCGATTCGGATGGAGAACAGTGCGGTATATATTATGAAACCTGAAACAAGCAACGAGTAGGGACCTGACCAAAGTCATCGGTGCGTGAAATCCCGCCTCCGTGAGCACCGACGGAATAAAGCACAACACGCGAGCGGAACCAAGTCGTGCAAGTCTGATGATCAAATCTGAGCGAGCCACTTACGTACCACCGCTTCGCTTGAAACGCAGTGCTGAAGAGACCGTCGATACCCATGCGTTCACGGTAATGCTCCACGAGCCACAGCAGCACCTCATAGCCCCCTTGCTCGGCAGCGTGCATTGCTGCTTGGAGTGCGTATTCGCTGGCGCAGCCGTGCTTAAATAGTCACTCGAGCATCTCAATGTTGCTTCTGTTTGCCGCGATGAGAAACGCGTTGTTCCAGTCCTCGGCGATGTTCTCGCCCAGTCATTCTAGGTCGTCCAAGTGGCCGTTCTTGGTGGCTCCATCGATGACAGCATGCGTATAACCTCCCGACCGGTTCGCTTGGAGCCACTTCACGATATTCAAGTGGCCTTCTTTGGCTGCATAATCGATGGCAAAAGTTGTACATCCTTCAGACCGATTGGCGTTGAGAAATTGGACAACATTCAAATGGCCATGCCAAGCAGCTTGGTCCATCGCCTTCTCGGTGCAGCCCTCTCATTGATGCATATCCAGCCATTCCATAACGTGAAGATGTCCAGCCCCCGCTGCGTCATCCATCGTGGCACGTGTGCGTCCCTCTGTGCGATTTGCGTGCAGCCACTGAACGACATCGAGGAGGCCGTTGCGTGCCGCGCCATCCATCGCGGCCGTCGTGCACCCTTCCGTCCTGTTCTCGTGAATAAACTGCACAACGCCCAAGTTGCCGTCCTCCGCGGCACCATCCATCGCGGCAGTTGCGCAGCCAATGTGTCTGTAGTGTTGGTGCAACAACTCGATCATGTCAAGGTGGCCCAAAGCAGCTACTTTGTCCATCGCTGCGCGCGAACAACCTTCTTGACGATGCTCGGCGAGATATTCCACAATGTCCAAGAGGTTGTTGGCTGCTGCGCCGTCCAGAGCTGAGCTGGTACACCCCTCAATGCGATTCTCGTGCAGAAACTTGACAATCTCGAGGTGTCCATTGCGAGCTGCGGCGTTGATAGCTTGGGTCGAGCACTTCGCGGAAGACGGTTTGGCGTTCAAGTGGAGCCAGCGGACAATGTCCAGGTCCGCTTTCCCCGCGACGATGTTGATAGCGAGCTCGGTGCATCTTTCGCCCCCGTTCTCAGCCATCCAGCGCAGCAGATCCAGGCGTCCACTGTGAGCGGCGCTGTCCATGGCCTCCGACGAGAACTACAGCGGGCTCCTCGAGTGCAAGTACCTGAGAACATGTTCTTGTCCAGCGTCTGCTACGCCCGCGACCTCTCATGGCTGCAGCGTTGCGTTCGGATGCTCGCACAGCCACTTGACGACTTCCAAGTGACCGCACTCGGCGGCAAGAGCGAGTGACACCACCGACAAGTCGCCTCCGAGGACGGAATAACACATCCACTTTATCATCTCCAAGTTGCCAGACTTGGCCGCGTCGCGCATAGCATCATTCGAGAAGAGCGTGTGGACGCCGACGTAGTTAGTAATGGTATCCTGCAGTAAGCGGTAGGCCAAGTGAAGCGTCTCGAGCTGACCGCCTCGCACCGCCTCGCACAGCGCCAGTTCATCCACCAAACAGCGAATCGCATCACCAACCTCAACATGGACTGGAACTCCCCCCATTCTCGTGGCGACGTGCACTGCCCTCCTCCCCAGCGCGCATTTCTTCAACTGCGGAACCGTCGCGTCGAAGGCCAGGGCGTTGATAAGGTCGGCAGCGAGACGCGTGCAGCCGCGCCGGACCGCGTCTGCGATCGTCCACTTGGGCGGAGGCGCCAAGAACGACGCGATGCAGTCGTAGATGTGCGGAAGCGGCTCGATCGTCGGCAGCAAGCGGCACACGACCAGCGCGCTGGTAGCCACACGGACCTGCATTTTTTTCGGATCTTTTGGAATGTGGTGGTCCATCATTGATCCTTAAAAGGCGTTGACTGATTCGTCGTGAAAAGCTCGTTGTCTGATCCTGATTTGCATATCTGATACGGACTCAGGTTGAAGTTGAGCCCGCGGAATCAGCGACATCTGAGACTTGCACGTTTTGGGTTCATTCGCGAAGAAGCATGGAAGCTCATGCGAGCTTAACGAGCGTGCACATCGTATGTCGCTACCGATCGGGGATCGCGCCGCTCCACTTCACCTGTGACCTTATCGCGTCCTTCCTCGCTCGATCGCCCAAGTGGACGAACGAGCGCGCTATCCGGCGCGGCTATCTGCGTCTCGCTGGCCTTCTCATTGATGCGCTCGCGGACGACTCGACGGTGCTGGGGCTGGAGAAGCGCGCATAAGCGAGGAAGGGTGTGCACACTGCTGCTAGACTCGGTAATATAAGGTTGATGCAGCGCTTACTGAGTTCATTCGGCTGTGTCGTTGACGAAACGGCGGCGCGAAAGGCCGAACAGAGTGGTCTCTTGGAGACTCTTTAGTGGATCCACGAGAAGCTCCACAGTGGCCAGTACGGTGTCGTGATCAAAGCAGACACTTTGATCTCGCCACGTATCGTCTTTGACGCCATCGTAACGGGGAACCAGGAGATGGTCAAGTGGATCTGCGCTGTCCGAGGTGGAAATACGTCGATCGTGTCGCTACGAGTCGCTGCTGTGCACGGCCATCTGCATATTGTCAAGTAGTTGTACGAGCAGTCCAACGCCACGCTTGAGGCCTGAGAGGAAGCTGACGTGGGGGGAGTTGGACGAGTGCAAGTCCTCAAATATCTGCACGCGAGGAAACCGCTTATGTTCTCGACGAAAGCGATTGATAGGGCGGCGTGCGACGGCCACGTCGACCTCGCACAGTGGATGCATGAGATTAGCGGAAGCATATGCTCCGGATACACCATCGACCGCGCTGCCGAAAATGGATATTTTGAGACCAATGTTTGGCTCCACGATCATTTTCAACCACCCCAGCGATGGACAACCCTCGCCATGAAAGCCACAGCTCGCGACGGCCATTTCGACATTCACAAGTTCCTGCACGAGAACCGCACCGAGGGATATACCTACGCTGTCATGGACAGCATGGTGAGCAACAACCACATGGACGTCGTGCAGTATCTCGCTACTCATCGTCAGGAGGGCTGCCCAATGAAAGCAATGAACGCATCGGCAACGAATGGTCATCTCGGAATGGTCAAGTGGCTGCACCAGCACAACGGGTACGTTGTTTGCACAGCCATTGCGATGAATTGCGCAGCCATGAATGGTTTCCTTGAGATGGTGCAGTTCCTTCACGAGAACCGGCGCGCGGTAGCAAGACGGTCTGAGTGAAATGCGGCAGCAAAGACAAAGAGAGGGCGACGGCGATGCTTTTGGGGGACTGGGAAGGCAACAAGTACGATCCCTTCATTTTGTTGAAGAGCACGTTTGCCAAGAGTGCATTCACAGAGACAAAGAACAACAAGACGTAGAATCGCTTCGGCGCCCGAGTTTGGCGGGAAATCCGTGGTCTCCAAGATCAACACCAATGCCAGATCTACGACAACAAAACGGCTTGGTGGAACTCCGGTCTGTCTCTCAAGTTCCTCGATGTAATGGGCCCTCTGGTCATTACATGGTACAATCTGATTACAGATTAGTGTGTGGTACACACACACTTCCGTTATGGAAGAAGGCGTGGCGTAAACATGAGAAATGTTTGCTGACACTCATTCTTGACGGTAATCAGTAATTGTGATTACGCCAAGTGCTCTCTGCACTTCTATGTGCATGA
>JAADXW010000409.1:0-22869 GCA_023337975.1 Phytopythium ostracodes
AGGGCGGGCGGGTGCGAGCCGATGCGCAAATCCAAATGTGAGAATAGAGATTGGGGCGAGAAGCTCCGGCGAATCACTCACTTTTGGAATAGAGCACCGGATCAGTAGCAGACCAATAAGAATGGGGTGACGAGGGGAGTGGGGGTACGCGAGGGAGACGTGGGGTCGCCAGGTTTTTACTCTTGGCTACAGTATGGGGGTACCCTCTCGAGCCTGTGACGCATACGTAGCGCGTACCCCACACGCCCAACACGCACCTTGGATTTCGACAGGGGAAAGTGGTGTGAACGCCCACCCATGACGTCATGCCGTCATTCTGCGGGTAGCCGCGTGACGCGCCCCGGTTTTGACAAGCTGATACGAAGGCGACGTACCGTCAGCGCAAGAGCTAAAGGGCCAGGACGCGCCAGATCTACCGTGCCCGTCAGAATATACGATCGTCGCACGAGGAGTGATGGTCGCGTTGACGCCAGGGAGATGTCGGGGTAGGGGAAAGAGTCAGCGGAGCCAAAAAGCTTGGCGGGCTAGGGCTCCGAGCCGTGCTGGTCGCGCGCTCTTATCGTGTTTTACAATGATTTCGAAAATGAAACGTAAAATAAAGCAGACAGACAAACGATGCCGCCGACTCGTGTTTTTCTCGCAAAAACGTCTCCCAAAAACCCAAAAAAGGTTCCCGTAGCGACTGTAGTACAGACACCACTCCCCAATCCGACACTGCGTAGCCCCAATATTATCTTTAAATTGTTTTTATACAAAAAGGAAGAGACCCCACAGTACTTTGCAACATCGCGGCTTTCTTGCCTGTCAAGGCAAGAAAAGGCAAGAAAATGGTGGACGAAGGATTAGCGCAAACGGCGCGACCTGCGTTGACGCCACACCAATGCCCCCGCGCTTCAGCCATTACGCTGCGTTAGCGCTTTAACCGCGCTAACGCCTCCAGAGTCTTAGCCGCTGTTGTGACTAGGGGAAGAGGGGAACGCGGAGACCAGACACTAGTGATGCCAGTGTAAAATGGCTCCATCACGGCGTCATCAAAATCCTGTTGATATCTATGACCCTGTCTAAATCGATATGGTTACGCAGTGTCGGATTTAGGAGCGGTGTCTGTACCGTGGAAAAGGGAAAGGCCGGATTTTTTTGGTCGGTCAACGAGTTGGTGCCGCCCGATACCCAAAGCAAGAAGAAAGGAAGGAAGCAGGCGAGACGAAGGAAAAGAGGCCAATCGCCGCTTTTCTCCGCGCTCACGACACCGGAGACCGTGCGCGCGCTTGGTGGCCGCGACTTCCTCCATTATACACTTGCTCCCCGCGCGCGACCGCCGCCGCGAACATCACATTCCACCACATCAAACTGTGCGAACGTGCTTCCGCCGGCCGTCGCGTCTGTTTCCAACCCCCCGTTTCGAGGAAGCGCCCACCCGCCAAAGAGACAGCGTCCCTGCTGTTTTGGCCTACAGTTCCCGACTGATCGACTGACCTTATCGCTTTCTTCTTAGTTGGGGAAAAGGGTCAACGACTTTGGGCGGGGGAAAGAGCAGCAGCACCCCGTATTTTCCCCCCCAGGAGTATGCGCCGGTCGCACAGCGACTTTGGCCGTCGACGAGCAGAATCCGAGCGAGAGCACCGCGGCACGCCCGTGCTGGAAGACCAGTCGTACATGAGCGCCTACAGCCCGCCAGCGAGCTCGTTGTACGTCATGGAGACGCCGCAACACAGCGACTTCGAGCACGAGGCGCCCAGCATGCGCCAGCTCCCGCCCGTCGACTACCCGCGGCCGATGAACAACGGCAACTTCATGCCGCTGGATAACTACACCACCGTCAGCAACTCGAGCAACGGCATGGACGCGCCCCAGGGCATGTCATACAGCGTGTCGGCGCACCCGCACCAACGCCCGACGCCCGCCACCAACATCCGCGTGATCAACAAGGACATGACGCAGCAGTTCCGCGGCCGCTCGAAGTCCACCTCGCAGGCCAAGATCAAGTGGTTTGAGAACCGAAAGTCGCAGCTACTCGGCTGCTGCCTCACCATGGCCTTCCTGGGCGTCTCCATCGCGCTTTATAACTACCGCTGGACGGGCCTCATCGCCGGCTCGGTCAACACGATCATCTGCTCATCCGCCGTCGTCATCACGTACTTCCGCAAGAAGCAGTGGCATCAGCACCCGAACCCGATCGTGCACAACCGCTCCGTGCTCAGCATCTTCTTCGCCGTGTGCCTGCTCTTCAACGTGCTCGTGGACTTTGACCCAAGCGGATCCAACAACGCCTGCCGCGGACTGGCGGGCATCACCGAGTTTTTCTTCTTCACGTCCGAGGCGTGGGCGCTCGTCATGGCTTGCGATCTCTTCTCCTCGGTACGTAGCGCACGCGATACGGGCCTCATTGTTATAGGTCATGCCGCTAATGGAACCTTTGTCGTGTGTTCGTTTTCTAGCTTACCAGCCCGTTCACGAGCTACAAGCGCATGATGAAGTTCTACCACCTGTGGTGCTGGCTCGGCGGCATCGTGATGGGTATCATCACGTACACCGTGCAGGGCGCTGGCGGCTTCTTCACTGTCGATGGGCAGTCGATGAAGTACCACGCCGACACGGACGGAGTTGTCGGCTTCTGCCTCGCATCGTCTCGAATCTGCTGCGAGGAGGATGAAGTCTGTGGCGTCGGCGTCGCCGCGTGCTCGTCGAGCGCGAACTTCTTGAACGCGCAGAAGTGGTACGTCCCAGACAATCAAGTCCGAAAGCTTTGCTGGACAAGATTTCGGGAGCTGACTTTGCTGTTTGTTGTTGTTTCCAGGCCGTGGATCCTGATTTACGCGTTCGTCTTGGTGGTCCTGGTCGTCTCGGTCTGGTAAGAGGCTTGCACTCTTGGCTATCAATGTTTCACCAGACTGACGTGAGCTCTCGATTATGCCAGCGTGCTCACTTTGGCGTGGCATCGCTTGTATCTGCGCGGCGTCCCGAAGACGTACAACATCCGCCTCCGCGTGCTGAACTACATCTCCTTGTATGTGATGTGTATTATCCGCCGCGTTTGATGCTGAGAATGATTTGATGGAGCTTTGGTGCTGACTCTGCTCGCTTTGTGTACCCTCGACAGCTTTACGGGCGCGTACGTGTTCTACTGGCTGCTGCTGCTGCTCCTGTACATGTCGGCCTACTTCCTGGCCACGCAGAGTGAGGACAGCAACTCGTCGGATTACAGCGCTGGTGCTCAAGTGGTTCGCCAGCTGGTGGCGTTTCTGATCTCGTCCAAGGGCTACCTCGACTACGTCATCTGGTTTGCCGTCAACAACATTGAAAAGTACGTTCAGCAATGTGTTGGAACTCTTGTTGCGAGCTCATGAGGAACTCACATTTACCGTGTTAACGCAGGAAATCGACCGGCAACGGCCACGAGTCCGCTGATGTCGACGTCGATCTGAGCCCTCAAGTGAACACGGCCCTTCGTTCGGAGATTCTTTACTACACGACGTCCGGTATCAAGGAGTCGGTTCGCGCCGTGAGCGATGAGATCATCAACATTCCTATCTCCGGTGAATCTGAGCAGGTAAGTGTGCATACAACGTGGTTGAGCTGTATCTGCTTGTGCGAATACTGATAATGTTGTGGTTTTGACCGATACTGTAGGGCAAATCGATCAAATTCTGGTCGTTCAACCCGACCTCGTTCCGAAACATCCGTCTCACGTTCGGCATAAGCGACGCCGAGTACATTCAAATGTTCGGCGCTACGACCAAGGTACGATTTCAGTCGTTGGCTGTGTTCGCAAGCACGGATGCCGACTAATTCGTATTGAAACCAATAGGAACGCTTCAGCGAGGGCCGCAGTGGCGCTTTCATGTTCTACACGTCCGATGAACGCCTGATTGTGAAGACCATGTCGCCGGAGGAGTGCCAGTTCCTGCGCAAGATGGCTCCGAACTACGAGGCGTACATGACCAACAACCGGAGCACGCTCCTGACGCGGTTCTACGGCTGTCACGCGGTGTCGCTGTACGGAAAGATGTACTACTTCGTCGTCATGGGCAACTTGTTCGCAGACACTCCGGTTGTGCACATCCGCTACGACATCAAGGGCTCGTGGGTCGACAGGAACGCGAAGGTCCCGAAGCCCGGCGACAAGGCTTCGTGCCGATACTGCAACGCCTCGTACACGTTTGGCAGTACGAAGAACCAGGAGTGCGGTGACGGCATGAACTTCCACGAGCCCAACATCGTGCTCAAGGACAACGACTTGATGACCAAGGTATGTCGTAAAGCCACCCATTGGTTCAGGCGTCTGCGAATTGTCTGGTTGCTGACTTTTGCTGTATCTGATTGCTCTGCAGATTCGTATCGACCCCAACGTCGCTCATCGCATCTACGACCAGATCCACCGCGACAGCGACTTCCTGTGCTCGCAGGGGATCATGGACTACAGTTTGCTCATGGGCATCCAGAACTCGGAGTACTTCGTGGACACGACCGAGCTGATGCACAACAAGGGCGGCGAGTTCCTGTTCACGCAAGCTGCGACCAGCGTTGCCGGGCCGTGCCTGTACCATTTCGGTATCATCGATTTCCTCCAGCAGTGGTATGTATTGATCGTTATCTGTGTTTCATGATGCGGCCGGAGGTGCTTACGATCTTCGTTGCTTTTGCGTGTGCCACAGGACGATGGAGAAGAAGATGGAGCGGTTCTACAAGTGCTTCTTCAAGCGGAAAGACCCGGACGGCGTATCGGCGCTGCCGCCCAAGCCGTATAAGTTCCGGTTCCAGCAGAAGATGTCGCGCATCTTTGCGCTGACGACGCACATGCGCGCCGAGAACAACACCATCTTCCACCATAATTATCCGGCGCTGGTCGATGTGCTGGACCAGGGCGACTTCGCGACGCAGCGCGGCGGGACGTTTGCGAACCAGGACGACCGGCGGCCAACGTTCAACCCGGATCAGCAGAACGTGCGCCTCGTGTAGGTGGCGGCGGGCACTGTTGCCCCATCCGCCCGCCACCACGTTCGTGTTTGTTTAAAGACGCGGCTTGACGCGTCCGCGCGCGGCCGCGGGACGCCGAGAAGAGAGCAGCAGCATATTGGCGGCCGCCCATTTCGGTAGGTCGTCGCGGTCAGAGACTCGATAAAGCAAGAACTTGCGACCTCCCCAACTCAAAAAGCAATTTTGGCGAATACTTTCGGAGTGTCATAATCAGAACTGAAGTTCCCCAATTGATGTTAGCTCTCGCTTCAGTGACATCTGAAATGTGTCGTACGATTTTTGACCAATGGAATCGCCCCACATACCCCGCCCCCCGCCATAGTGGAAGATTGTATCGCTTCCACCTGACAAGGAACAACAAAGACCTTCAGGGGGAACGGAAGCGCGAAAATGGTCAAGGTGAGCGGTCGATCTCTTCTGCTTTCAGGCGCCGCAGTGGGCCTACGACTAGGCCGAGCGCGTGCTCAACAGTCTTGGCTGTCGGTCTGAGTCTTTATTAGCCTGATGAGCGACTAATTGCCCGTTTCTCGCGGTGAACGGCGACGCGCAAAGGTATCTTCTCCGAGCGTCAAGGCGATTTTCATCCTCGACAGCGACGGCAACCGCGTGTGCGCCAAGTACTATGACAAGTCGTACCCGACGCTGAAGGACCAGCTCGCGCTGGAGAAGAAGCTGTACCTCAAGACCAAGAACTCCACAGCGCGTCTCGAAGGTGAGTGAATGGCAGGTGGTCTAGGTCGCGTTGCTCGGGGGATCGAAATGCTGACGCGCATGGACCGTGTGCTGCTTTCCGCGCGATAACATTGCGGTGCAGCCGACATTATCCTGGTCGAGAACATTGTGAGCGTGTTCCGCTGCGGATCGGACACGACCATGCACGTAGTTGGCTCGTCGGCGGAGGTACGATCCCTCACTGATACCGCAGCGCATTAGCGAGAGAGCAGCTGACTCACCTTGCGCCTGGCTGGTACTGTTGTCTGCTACAGAACGAGCTGATCCTGCTGAACGTGCTGGATGCTGCGTTTGACGCCGTCAGCAGCCTGCTCAAGTGCGTCGAACGTCTCAAGTGTTATCCTAGGATGCGGGTGTTCTGATCGATATGAATCGTGATTTCGTCTACCAGGAACCGGATGGACCGCCATGTGATGCTGGACAACATCGAGCTGGTGCTGCTCACTCTCGACGAGGTGGTCGACGGAGGGTACGTCAAGTACATGTTGTGATGTGGAGCAAGCATCGATGGATTCCTAACTTTGCAATGACTAATGGTGACAGTATCATCCTGGAAGTGGACACGCCGTCGATCTCCAATCGGGTGCTCATGCGGGTACGGACGGTTCTTGACTCGGACGTCACTCCTGCTTGCTTGCCGGTCACTGTTTCTAACATTGGATTGGTATCATGTAGGGCATCGATAACGAGGTCCCCATGAGCGAGCTGACCATCTCGCAGGCGTTCGCGACCGCACGAGAGCAGTTCTCGCGCTCCTTCCGCGGCTAGAGCAGGCTCGTTCCCGCAGGCCCACTACTTGGAACTCTATCGTCCCAGCACCTGCTCTTGTGCCACGCAGCAGTCAGCAACGGGAGAAGCAGCATGTCGACCGAAGAACGCGTTAGCTGAAGGAGTGTGCTCGGTGGCTTAGTGTTGCATGTCCCTGTAATGCGGTGCGGACGCGAATCCAGGTTAACCTATACAAACGTCGATTGGCCAAAAGTGTCTTCAACCTATACGGTCTCTCTAGCATGGATACCAGTATTACCGGTAATACTACCGGTATTCTTGAGGTCCGCTTTGTTCCCAGTTTTTTTGGCGGGAGACAGACCGAGTTCCTCGTCAATTCAACCCAAAGCGGAAGCAACCGGCGGGAACCCTTTCTTGCCGATAATCTTGCTGGACGAGTGGCGGCGACGGCGATGGCGGCGCAGTCCAGAACGCCGTGGGCCCGCTTCGCGCTCGTGTCCAAGGACCGGCCGGTCGAGAGCGACCACGTCTACTTTTCGCGGCCTCTGCACAAGATTGGGCGCAGCGCCGAGCGGTGCGACGTCGTGCTCGACCTTCAGTACATCAGCAGCGTGGTGCGTTTGCGTCCTTGCATGGCTGGCTTTTTCTGGTGCTTTGTCCTCGGCCTCGATCACTAGGCGGATGCAATGCTCATCTATGCGGCTTGTGGGTGTCAGCACTGCGTGGTGGAGCTCGAAGGGCGGACGGAGGACGGCTTGCCGATCGTCCGACTCGAGGACAAGAGGTAGGTGCTTGCAGCATATACTAAACGCATGCATTCGCGTTGGTCACTGACTCAGGACGCTTGTCTGGGGTGCAGCCGCAATGGCGTGTGGGTGAACGGAGACCGCGTGGGCAAGGGCAACTCGGCGCACCTCGAGTCGGGCTTCACAGTACACTTCACCCGGCCAGGGCTCAAGGCAACAGGTTCGTCCATGCAGCTGATGTCGCGATATGCTTTGCGATTGCCGCTGCTGGAGCGTGGCGAGTGTATTGCAGCGCGCTCATGTACCTTCGCTCCGTGTTATCTATTGTCGTTGGCAGGTGTCGAGCCCAGGATTTACAAGTTTGAAGTTCTGTACGTAGTCGAACGGACATTCATTGCTCTCACTTACGTGTCGCCTAACAACTCGTTTGGATGCTGTCCGTTGGGTGCCTGCAGTCAACTGGAGGTCGAAGCAAAGCCGGAAGCTGTCAACATCACACAGGATCTGAACTCGTCGGCGCTTGGGTCGCCGCAGTCCGCTCGCCCGCTCGTTGGCGGAAGCCCGGCGAAGAAGAAACGGCGTCGCAGCATTGAGAACGACGAGACCGTGGCCGAGGACCCAAGAGACGCCCAGGTCAAGGACCTGACCAGCCAGCTGAAGGAAGCGAAAAGCCATCTCGCTGCGGTCACAGACTCGATGACGGAGATCAATGCGAAGCATGAGCTTGCGCTTGAAAAGGCACAAACAAAGAGACAGGAGCTCGCGGCCCAAGTGAAGAAGCTGGTTACTGAACGGCAGCAATTGACGACGTCTGTAGAGGAGCTGGTCGCCAAACTGGACGCCGCAGCCGTGTCACACAAGAAGCAGCTCAAGTCGCTGCAGCAGCAATTGACAGAGCGCGACTCTGAACTCGACGCACTCAAGAAAGAATGTGACGAGGCGAAGCGTGCGTTGGAGGAGACGGACGCGTCGTTGAACGAGCGTAACAAGCAGTTCGTCGTGCTCAAGGCCGAGAACTCGGACCTGATGAAGCGCCTCGCCACGAGTGAGAAGCAAGCGGAAGGCGCTCAATCCACTGCTGTCGGCGAGAGCGACAAGCAGAGGGCTGTCCACGAGCGCCAGCGGCAAATTGAGAAAACGATTGCAGCGTTACGACAAGAGCTGGATGCAAGTCGGCTTCGGGTCAGCGAACTCGAAGACAAGGTGAGTGGCTTGGATTGTTTCAACACCCAACGCATGGTTCGGTTCTCTGATGCACCTCACCCTGATATTGACCTTGCTATATCGTCGACTTCGTTATGGGAAATAGGCAGGCCAAACGAGCGTTCCTGCACCGGCACCAGAGCAGACCACCGCCGCCTCAGCGTACGTTTGGTCTCCTTGTGTAGTGAAGATGAAGTTATCAGACACCACGCTGACAGTACTTAACTCTGCGCTCTTTGTCAACCTAGGCGCTCTAATGAGGTGATCGCGCGTCTGCAGCAACAGCTAGCAGCCGCGCGAAGCTTCTTCAAGCAGATTCAAGCGCTCGGAGTAGAAGGCGAGTCGGCTCTTGGGCCTATTGACGCAGCGATTGACGATGGCGTGGTGGCTGCGAGCTCAGCGTTGGGACTGCTCCGAGGTGACGGAAGCAAGCCGGCCGCGGAGCCTGCTGAGCGCACCCTCAATGCCGACTCGGAGCCAGTAGTGGAAGGGAGTGCTGTGGCGGACGACACCAAGAGTGATAACGAGCCCGGTGACGCAAACGCTGTTGACGATGAGATGGAAATGGAGCCGAACGATGACGCGCACGAAGAAGAGCCTGTCGAGACCGAGCAGGAGCTCCCTGAACCGGAAGCAACAAAGGCGCACGAGTCGGACAGAGAGCTCCCGGACGACGCCACTGAGGCCGAGGACGGCCACCGAAGCGACCCGGGCAGCGACAAGAGCTCCGGCAGCCGGAGCACGACGATCGGTAGCGCGGACGTCGACATGGATTGACGAAGCGACGCAAGGACGAGCGGTCATCATTGGCAGTTCGCTGCCCGATTTTGTTTTAGGGTTTTGAAGTAAGCAGCGAGGTAGAGCAAGAGTCGATCGAGTATCGGATCGCATCAAGCAATTGGAATCGAGGGGACGACCCTCGTTGATGGCGTGAAATGGACGCGCTCGTCGCATCCGTTGCTGTCACCACCGCACACGAAGCGTATCCGTGCGAGACAAGTATGTTGTCAGGACATTTGTGTTGTCACTGACAAGTGTACAAATCTTAGTCAAACAGAATATCCGATGCCGTAAATGGGATGGTCATATATCCAGCAAAACTTATCTTAGACGAATCTACTACTATGATCGGAAAGAGGAGATCCGTCTGCATCGTTTGAGCCACAAACCAGCTATTTAGACGAATTTCCGAAGAAACTACAAAGCCTCAATTTCAGCCAAATTTTGATAGGAAAAATGTAGCACCAGTTGAGCCCTTGCTACACCTCTAATATTCTATAAATTAAATTGTGTAGGTCAAATCTACAATCCTTTTTTTTTGTTACTATTTTTGTCTGCGACATGGTATAGCTACATTTGAGTATTAAGCTCTTAGGTAGCAAACTACACGTCTGGGACAGATACTAGCCATTTCTCCATCTCATATAGGCTATGTGTTCCTCTTACCCATGGGACTCGTACCTGCAAATGCATCCAGCAACGAGGTCATCAATCGGCTGACAACCATCGCGGTCTGCTGTCCCCATGTTCCCGTGTGACAAGCGCTTGTTCCGTTATCCATTACGTCGATCTCACCTTGTTCTGAAGCGCTGACCACCATAATTGCACCCTATTTCCAAAAAACCTTGTTTGTCAAATCGCCACAATCCTTAGGTTTTATCGGGCGCGTGTCTTTTGCTGCTTGGTGTGGTGTGAAGGAGCTGCTCGGTCGGACGGTGATTCTCCCCCCCCGCCCCACACTATCAGTTCGTACATCGGAGGGATCCCCCGCGACCCGGCCGCCTCGTCCTACAGCACAGCACTCGCCTCCTAGCCAAGATGATGCTCCGCCAGGCTTTGCGCGCCTCCGCCGCCGTGCTACCGGCCCAGCGTCGCGTGGCCTCCGCGCTCTTCCAGCGCTCGTTCGCGTCCTACCCGGCGCACGAGGTCGTCGGCCTGCCGGGTGAGCTGCCGCCGGTCTCTGTATGAGGACAACATGGTCGTCCCGTCTTCTGACCGATTGTGTATGTCTATAAACGATGGCAGCGTTGTCGCCTACGATGGAGAGCGGCAACCTGGCCAAGTGGCGCATGAAGGAGGGCGACGCCATCACGGCGGGCGACATTATTTGCGAGATCGAGACGGACAAGGCCGTACGTGTGGCGTATGGACCCGCTCAATCGCAGTCGCTAGCTGATCTAATGCGCGCATCATAATCTGACTGCAGGTGGTCGAGTTCGAGTCGACGGACGACATGTACCTGGCCAAGATCCTGGTGCCCGAGGGCACGGAGGGCGTCGCGGTGGGCCAGCCCATCTTCGTGGCGGTCGAGGACGAGGGCTCCATCGCCGCGTTCGCTGACTTCAAGCTGGACGCGAGCGCGGCTCCGGCTGCGCCCGTCCTCTCGCCCGAGGAGAAGCCGCCCAAGAAGGAGGAGGTGCCGGTCGCCGACGGCGCCCCCGTCGTGCCCGCCGACTTCCTGGTCACGTCGCAGACCACGCACAAGACGGTGCCTGGCCCCGCTATCCCGGAGGCGCCTGTCAAGCTCTCCGCCCCGGCTCCCAAGCCTGCCGCTGCTGCTCCGGCCCCGGCTACTGCTGCTCCGGCCGCGCCTGTGACTGCGGAGAAATGGGGGCTTGGCATCAAGAAGAGCCCGCTGTCGCACAGCCTCATCAAGAAGCAGCAGGCGTACATTGACCTGTACGGCATCACGGGCACGACGCCGGCGGCTGTCGCGTCCGAGAAGAAGTAAAGCAGCGACATGCGCTTGCTTGAGATTTAAGAGAGCGAGGAGGAGGTGATTGTGAATGGAAGCCGCTCGGGCGCCCGCCTCTGGGGTCCGTCGCAGCCTTGAGTCTCTATTGCTCGTACTGCCGCCATTGTATAACCGTGGACGTGTCTCGTGCGATGTACAGACACCTTGCAGCCGCCGTAATGTGATCAGATCCACATCACCAGCACCATCCTCAATCCGCGCGGCGTCAGACGATTTATTTCGATGGGAATGCTGCAGATTACTGCAAACCGAGCACTCGCAGCTCAGCAAGCGCCGGAAAGTAGCCATCTCGGCCCTAACGAGTGCAATTCACGCGCAATCTCGCGCTCGTGGGCGTTCTCATTGCCCAACCCACTGGCCAATAACCTTCTCGCGGACTCCGAGCCAGATCAAGCCGCAGCACATGACGTGTCAAGCCATTCGAGCGCCCGATGCCACCTCCTCGGGAATGATTGGGACCAGCGCACAGATATCGGCCACGACGATAGCCACAACCGCGGATCCGACGATAACAAGTCTGTCGCAGCCAGCACAACGACCACCGAGGCGCCATTTGGTACACTGACGATGCATGCATCCTTCGAAGAGCACTCCAGGAAGAGCGTTGACCGCGTTCCGCCTGAGAGCATTGCAGAAAAGTGAACGCAGACATTTAGCTCAAACGACGTAAAGAGAAGACCAACCACCACATTCGGGTGAAACGAACAGGTACCAACCTCCCGCGTCGGCGTCGGTGTCATCGTCCGCGCCGTCGTTCTCGTCCTCGTCGGCTTCCGTGGCATCACCCAGAGCAGCTTGCAACCCCTCTAGCTTGTGTAGCATCACAAGGGCTACTAGATAAAATTCCGCCACCCCTCCCCGCGCGACTTCATCCACAACATGATCGGGTAGCGGCGGCGCTCTGGAGGTCGTTCCGGTGTTGGTCACGATCGTGGCCTTCTTGGTCGAGCGGCGGGCCGCTCGTGTGGTCGAAGGTGTCAGCGTGGAAGCTCCAGGCTGCCCACCAACAAGGCGGCGCTACACCGACGGCCGCTTTGGCGCGTGGTTGGCTTTCTCGTTCATCGACAACCACTTGGCCTCAAATAGCGCGGGTACAGCAGCAATTTCAAAGTGTGAGCGACCAAGTGTGAACGGCCTCCGATGCCGCGCAACAGAAACGATTGGAACGTCTCGCGGATCTAGATGTGAATCCCCTTAGCAAGGTTCTGGATCAATTGAAGGGAAACACCGAGAGAAAGCACCATCACAGCCACCGACAAAGCCCCGGACGCGATGAAACAGTAGAATCAGCACCATTTACCAACCGAGAAACGTAAGGCGGTTCATTTCGGAGTAAAAATGCAACGATGAATACTAGCGAAGGCGCTACCAGCTCAGCGAGATCAAGTAGATGAGTTTGCCTCGCTTTAACGAGTGTCTTGACGCGCGGCATCGCGACCGTGGGCGTTGGCGGTGACGCGATCAGCGCACTTGCGCCGGCAGCTGCGTGGGAGCTTGTGGTGGACTCCGTACCACACAAGACGTAGAACCCCGTTCGAGCGCCAGCCGCGACCTCCACCGGGACACTCGGGACGAGCATGCAGATCTCAGATACGACGGCGGCGACGAGCCCGACTCCGAGGATGAGAACCCTGCAGCAGCCACCACAACGAGTGATGAAGGCGTCAATCAGCTTGCTGTCGATTTTCTTCATCCCTCCACAGTGCATGGTCTTACTCGATGAAGACGCGCCACTACGTTCCGTCTGAATCATCACAGCAAGACCACACAGAGCCATGAGTATTATCAGGATGTGAAGAGCACACGTATAACCAGCCATCGCATGTAAGAGAGCGGTCACTTACGCCTCGCGCTGGCTTCCTTGGCATCGCCGGCGGTCTTGCTGCCAGACGGGGTCGCCTCACGACATTCTCGAACCACCGCTTCCAGGGCCTTCACGCGTCGCTCAATCTCACCCGCATCAAACCGCGGCAGTCCCGCTGGGGAAGTCATTTTGATCGCGGTCGTGGTCGTCTTCTTGGTTGTGGTCGGGTCAGAGACTGGCCGAGAGGCGGAAGATTGCGAAGTGACAGCTTCTCACCGCCGACCGCTTTGCTGCACGTTTGCTTGTCGAAAGCAAGCAGCACTCAGAGATGTGAAGAGCGGCCCCCGATTGCAGTTGACGCCACGCGCAGCAACAGAAAGAGCGAGAAGAGGTCAATGAAATTTTGCCGCGCCAAAGGATCGACAGGGAAGGGAAACACCGAACGACTTCTATCGGATACCGTCTTCGTTGTCATTGAGCGCGTCAGTAACGGCGGATCGATCGCCGGAAGCCACGAACGCGGCGAAATGGAAGCGGTAATCCTTTCGTCGTCGCCGATCACAGACCCAACGAAATGGACACGGCTCACGACAGAATCCAAGAATGGAGACCGAGGAATTAAATGTGAGCCGGTCTCTCTTGGTCTACGAAAGGAAAAGAGGCGCATATTTGCATGAGCAGTCATCAACGCTCTACATCCACCAGAACGCTGGACGTCCTCGTTCCATTTAGTATCTTTTCCATTTGGCGGGTTCCGAGCCGGATCGATTGCCGGGATTCTCATCGATCGATCTGACGATGTTACTGGCGCGCCAAGGGAGCACGAGATGCCCAATTGACGACGATGGCGCTTTTCCTCGGCGTTTCCTTCCGATTAACCCGAGACCATTTGGCGCAGATGCGTCGGAAACTGCGAGCCTTTCCTCGCCTTTTTTCTGTTGTCCCCCTCAGGAGGATACCGCTCACGCCACCGCGGTGCTCCATTTTTTTTAAAGCTGTTGCTTCCCCGCCGGAGGAAGACGGTTGCGGTCTTCGCACCAGCAACTGGCAGCCTATGGGTGAACAAGGTAAGCTCGCGGTGAAGCAGCCGTCGGTATGGCGTTACCTCTTTGGTGGGCGGCGTGAAGCTGTCATTTCGCAGTCTTCCAGCACTCGAGCAGTCCGAGGCCCGACCAAAAATAAGACCGCGACCGCGACCGCGACCACGACGAGAATGGCTGCTCCACGACTTAGTGCGGAAGAAGTTGAGCGGCTTTTGGCGGCAGTGGCGACAGCAGTGACAACGGCCGTGCGAGGAGTGTTCAGTGAGGCAGCCCCGGCCCCGTTGCCAGGCGGCGGGGCAATCGGCGATGCGACGGATGCCAACGCAAGAGGTTAGTGGCTGTGTCTGTCGTTGTGATGGCTGGTTGCCACCATTTCGCGCTTGCTCTTGGCACCGTCGCGCTGACCGCTCTGTGTGACTTCGCGATTCAGGCAGAACACTTTGGATCAAGTTGGTCGAGTAAGGCTGCGTGGATTGTGCACTGAAGGATGACGAATCAGCGGCGCGCTAACTGACATCCTGCTTATTGTGGTGGCTGTTACAGGGTTCTCATCGTCCTCGGTGCATTCTCCGCCGCCGTCGTGGGCAACATCCGCGTGTTCGCGCCAAACACAATCACGGAGGAGATGGAGGCCACCGCCCGTTTAGCTTGCAGTGTGATCATTGTCCTGTGGACATGGTGCGCGATTCGAGAGAAGCTTCCGGGCGCAGGCTACTGGGCGTGGGATGGCGCTAAAGCCCGCGTTGAAGCAATGAAGGCCCTCAGATGTCGTGTTAGGCGTCAAGACGCTGGTGAAAGCCAAAAAAGCTCCGGTGCACGCGGTCTCTAGTAGCTGCGAACGCCTTCGACGGCATCTATTCCCTGCATCTCACTCGAAACTTAATCAACTCACGTTACTCGGTGGCCAAAGGCTTGGACGGTGTTCGAGGCCGGCGGCATCATTAAGATACCGAGGTGGATGGACGTCGTGGACATTCCTTCTCTATATAAAGCAGTGCGTGTCACGGCTTGGCGAGCAGCATGTACATCTCGAGTCCAAGCGGCACGCCCTTGGCCTCGAGCCACTCATCAGCCAGTCGCGCGACCGCCTCGAACCGCTTGATGCGCATTTCTTCGTCGTCCTTGATCGGCCGCATCACGTCCAGAAACTCAGCGAGCCCCGCACCGCTCCAGCTCTCGATAATGGATAGGAACGGCCAGACACGTAACTGGGAGAAGCCCGCGCGTTCGAACCGACCGCGCAGCACCTCGACGTCCTTGCCGAGTGCAAAGTTGGAGTCTTCGGCACCATCACCAAGGCCCAGCTCGGCCTCGGCTGCGTCGAAAACAGTGAAAGCTCCGCTGTGCTCGGGCCGGCCCCAGATCACGAAGCCCGCGAGTCCGTCGGGCGAGAGCACGCGGCGCGCCTCACGCAGCATGGCGTCCGCATCGGGCACGAGCTGCAGGCCGAGCGTCGCGATATACCGGTCGACCGACCCGGTCACGACCATGGCCACGTCCAGCGCTGAATCAATGGAGCAAACGCGTTAGACTTGGCTCCCACCTCAAGACCTGACCCTGAGCAACGCACAGACACGCACCGTTGGCCTCCGTGCACGTGACCTCCAGGCCGCCGCCCTCGGTCATCTTGGCGACGCCGCCGGCCTCGAGGTTCCCGCGCGCGAGCTCGACCATCGCGGGCGCAAAGTCCGTCATGATCAGCGTCTTGCCGGCAGTGCCCGCGTTCTCAGCAAGGCGACGAGCAATGTCCAGCGAGCCCAAGCCCGGCCCGGCAGCCACTTCGAGCACGCGCGTGGCGTCGTGGAGCTGCAGGTGTGAATGCAGGTGCGTCGCGGCTTGGAGCGTGAAGCGCCTGTTAGGACCCGCCAAGTACCGCGCGGCCCGCCCGTCCCACACGTCTCGGATCGCCGCCAGCCTCTGCTCCAGCGAGCCCGCCATTCTCCACCAGTGTCGAGTCGCTGACAGCTCTGCTGGCGATGGTGGCAACTTGGAAATGCCGTGCCTCTTCTTCTTCCTCTTGGCGACTGTCGAGTTCGTTCGCGGTCAGTCGACGGCGCGATTGCGTATCGCAGTGTGCTAGAAACAGGGAGACGCTATCGCTCATGTTGAATGAGATGTGAGTCCACCTCCATCCTCCTCCACGCCTAGCCTCTCACTCCTCTTGTGGCTCGGTATACGACCGCTCAATGCCTTTGCATCAATGGCAGGCAACGCACGGCACGAGTTGATACGTCGAGTAGGCGGGTATATTATGCAAATGCGTAGCGAGAAGGACGCATAGGTGAACACCAGTTCACGCTGCCACTGCGGGTTGGTCTCCTTGTCGCTCGTCCTCGGCGTAGCTAGTGCCCGGCCGTGATGCTCATCGAGTGCACCTTCTCAAGGTGGTTGATGACGCCGAACGCGTCGACAGTCAGAAAGTCGAACAGGCCCGGGTGCTTGACGTCGAGCGCCTTTAGCACCACACATTTTACAACACGAGCGTTAGCGACACATCTCCAGTCGCCAGTCCTAGCAGAGAGGATCGCACCTGATACTCCTGCAGGTCGATCAGGTCGTTGTGGTCCAGGTCGGCCTCCTCAAACGTGCTGTCGACGATGCGCGCGACCTGCTCGTCCGACAGCGAGATGTCCAGCTCTGTTTAACAATAGAGACTCCGATGATTAGTGACAGCCCAACCGTCAAGGAAGTAGGCAGCAGGGAACGTGACGCACCTCTGCACTCGGCCAGACAGGAGCGCAGCAGCGCCGTGGTCATGCCCTTGGTGATGTAGCCCGTGCCCTCGAGGTCGAGCAGGTAGAACGAGAGCAGCAGCTTGTGCTCGCGCGACGCGTTCTGACTCAGCATTGACAGGCCCTTCATCAGGTCCTCGAACGTGACCTGCTCCGCGTCATACACAAAATACACACAGCGATCAGTTCGACGTCGTGGAACCCGTCCATCTTTTCTTCGCTCCTACTGCAGACGTACGTATCCCTTCTTGTCCATGTCGAAGATCGCGTAGAGGCGGTTGACGTAGAGACTGGACGAGCTGTTACCGACCAGGAAGCGGAAGAACTCGTCTTTGGGGATGACGATCGCGTCGTTCTCGCTCAGACCGAGCACGGCGGCCAGGTGCTTGCGGATCGACAGGATCTCCTGCGTCGTGAAAACCGTCGCCACGTCCACCTGCGCGAACTTGGTCTCCAGCAGCGAGTGCGCCGGCGCCGGCACCCGAGGCGGCCGCGACTGCTGCTGAGCCGGCGGAGGAGGAGGCGGCGGAGTGACGAACGCAGGCGCGGCGGGAGCAGGAGCAGGAGCAGGAGCAGGAGCAGGAGCGGGAGCAGACGGTTGCGGCTGAGGAGGAGGCGGCGGCGGCGGCGCCTGCTGCGTCACGGAGGCGTCCTCGCTGCCGGTCTTGCTGCGCGAGGGCGACGGCGCGCTGGCCTTGGTCGGCTTGCCCTGCTTGTTCCCCATCGTCGCGTCGGTCGGTCGTTCAGGACAGGAGGAGGCACCTAACGGTCGCTTCTCGCAATGGAGATCGCTGTTGGTTTAACTATCGACTTTTG
Source organism: Phytopythium ostracodes (assembly GCA_023337975.1). NCBI lineage: Eukaryota > Oomycota > Peronosporomycetes > Pythiales > Pythiaceae > Phytopythium > Phytopythium ostracodes. The sequence continues at coordinate 17,538 of JAADXW010000409.1, forward strand.
GTATAGAGCAAGGGAAAGAAAGGGGGAGGCGACGATGGCGCCCTGATGATGCTTGGCGTGCTGTTCGTAACAGATTAACAGTTGTAAAACGATTAGAAAACATGAAAGGTTAGAAAACTATCATGGCATATATGTGTGGTCCACATCAAGTGGTGGCATGATAAAGTTGCTGGCGACATGGAGACGACCGCCACCAGTTGAAGTCCTCGAACAGGATCATTTCCCTCCTTCCCCTCTCCATACTCAAAGAAGCAGCGGATCGGACGGAGCGATGGTGGTGCACACGACGACGCGCATGGGCGACGCCGACCAGGAGGTGGCGGTGCTGGTACCCGCGGCGGTGCGCGACGCGGTGGCGTTGATCGAGAAGCAGGAGCCGAGCGAGACGGCCGAGGGGTTCGCCAAGCTCGCGCACGTCACCTTCAACAACCGTGGGTTTTGCTGCGAGATGTGCTGTTTCAAGTTTCGCTAGTGAGACGACTGGCAACTGACGGTAGCACGCCTCCGCTGTGCGTAACTTCAGCGGTCGGGAAGGAGGCGGCGGGAGCTGCGGGGGCTGTCAAGGCGATCGTGGATGCCATGGCGCGCAACAGCGAGGACGTGAGCTTGCTGGAGGGCGGATGCCACGCGCTGCGCAACGTCGTCTTCCACTGCCGTGCGTAGTTGTCTTGTGTTAGATACTTCTAACTATCGCTCTCTCTCTCGTCGGAGCTGTGTGGTTTGCTCACTCGCCGCTTTGCGCTCGATTGGGGGCAGTCCCGAACCTGGCGCTAGTAAGAGAGCAAGGCGCTATCAATGCTGTGGTGTCAGCTATGGAGAAGCACCCCGAAAGCGAGACACTGCAGGCCGAGGGCTGCTGGGCGCTGCTGGTGTTTTGCACCAACGAAGGTGAATCCACGATGCGCTGTACGATGATCGAGCCTTAGCTGACCGTGTATTATCACTTCAAACAGACGAGAGCGTTGCGTTGGCCAAGCCGTTCGCATCCATAGTGCAAAAGGCCACTGAAAGCTTCCCGGACAACAAGGACATCCAGAGCCGAGGCACGTTCCTCCAGGTACTCTTCGCTTAGAGGTGCCGACCCTTACCAGAAACAAGTTGGGCAGCGCTCTACTTTGACAAAGCAGCAATAGTGACGTTTGATGCAAGATTGGCACTGTCGAAAGCTGCATCGTTTTAATCATCGTAGTAAGGTGTTCGTACATAATTGGCCGTACAGGCTGCCGGGAGGTAGCATGCCTCGATTTCTTTACATGTGTCCATTTCTCTCGATCAAGCGGGCATCGAGGCTCCTAAGGCAGTGAGAATACGTCAAGTAATGCGGGTCAGTGAGCAATAGCAACTGGACTGAAGTGGCAGATCAATTAATCGCCCTAGCGCCGCTTGCCAGTAGCAATACTGGAGGTATATCAGAGCATCTCCAACGGTTGACTGTAAACGGCATCGGTAACCGCCATTTACAGTGCAAATTACGGCTCCTGTATAATTTGTTTCACGTTTGCCGGTGGCATTCCCACCCATGCCCGGCAAACCACCACGCTATCCTTGGTCTCAGCACCATCAATCTTGTTTCCCCTTCCCCTTTCCTTGTTGCCTTTCTTTTGCTCAGAAATACCTTGATTTTAGTATGGAACATGTTTGCCGGAGCCACGGTATATTCGGCCAACGCTACATTTTACCGAATTTGCTTGCAGATTTACCGTTTATCGGAGACCGGTGGGAAGATAAATGACCAAAATTGCAAATTTTCTCGGTAAATCTCTTTACCGTGCCGTTTAACAGGCACCGTTGGAGATGTTCTCAGCACGGCTCGGTTCCGGATTTCGCATCGGTCAACACGGTCTGTTACCTTCACGCATCTCTCACGTCCCATAGCTGATTTCCCTCTCCAGATTGCATACGACACATGCATACGATGCCTTGAGCCTCACTCGTGGTATCTGACACGCTATCACCTTGATAGTATCGCGTGGGTGCGTCGAACTGAAGCCATCGGGCAAGTTTTTTCCATCGGAAGCTCCAGCATGTACACTTCGTCCCCGTGAGATTTGACAGTGGCAGCGATGACAGCGAAGTTGTCGCTTTTTGCTTTACTTAAATTAAAACAGCTAACCACCGTCTTGTTTTCAGCTTCTACATGACATATTCCAGCCAATCAAACGTTTTTAACGCTGCATTTGTTGAGGTTAGCTGCAACCAGCTCCCTCCATCGGGATGGAAGCCACTTGGGATATAAAATACACCGGATATTTATTATCGAGCGGGGCACCAGAGACGCCAACACCTTCCTTTTTATCGTTTTGTCCTCGGTTCTCCGTGTCCGCTCGAGCGCACGGCATGGCACCCGGCTGACCCAACCAGCCTCTCGGTTTTGCCGCCTTACTTGTAGGTGCCGTAGCTGGTGGGCGCCTGCCAGAGGCCGTACTCGGGGTGGTTGTGTCGCTTGTGAATGCTTTCCAGCTCGGCGATACTGAGAACGCTCGAGCTGAGGCCGAGTAGGCAGCCGAGGCCGAAGGGCACCATGCACGTCTCGAACGAGAAGAGCGCCGAGAACGGGTCCATGAATTGCAGGGTCGACGCCGCGAAGAAGCCCGAGACAGCCAGCAAGTTGAGGCCTGGAATCGGATAGGAAAGCACAAGTGTGAGCGGAGGAACGATAACACACAACGTACTAGGGCAACTACAGCAACTCACCAGTCACCCAGGTTTCGAGCGTCGTAAGGCGGCACGAAATCCACTGGTGGATCACCTCGACGTGCGCCAGGTAGGCGCTCGTGAGCAGCAGGAAGGAGCCGGCGAAGAACGGCAGCCAGTAGCCGACAATGAGGCTCAAATTGTCGCGTTGGATGTCAATGACGCCGTAGTTCTTCTGGTCAGCGCGCAGCATGATGAACGCGCGAGCAAACACGTAGAGCGACGAGCCGAGGATGCCGAGCACGGCCGTCCAGAAGTCAATGCGCGTGGGGAAGAAGCCAAAAAACCGCCGCTCGAGCACGGGTTCCGTGCCGTGGAAGTACTCGTCCAGCCAGATCTCGAGGTTGTGGCACGAGTTGATGACCTCAAAGTAGCTCACGACGTGCCAGGAAAAGTAGCATACGGCGGCGACAAACAACGGGACGTCGACGAGCGCGTGGACGCTGGCAGACGCGGTCGAGCCGCTTGAGGCCCCGTGGGCCATGGCCTCGCCAATGAAGCCGACCAGGAACAGCGTGTACGCGAAGATGGCGCAGAGCGACCCCCAGAAGCTGAGCGAGAAGAGCTTCCAGCACTTGCCGTGCCACGCGCGGTACAGCGTGGTCATCATCTTGCGGTGTGCGCGCGAGGACCAGACGATGCGCTTCTGGTCGGCCGTGTAGAAGTCCACGAGCGTGGGCGAGAAGGCGTCGACGCCATAGTAGACCGAGCTGGCCGTGTCGGACGCAGGCACGATCAGCTCTTCGGACGCGAGGCGGGGGCGCGAGCAGTAGGACGAGGTGGACGAGGCCGTCGGGCTCGTGGCGCACGCGTGCTGCAGCAGCGGCAGGTCCTTCTTGGCGACCATGGCGGCGACCCGGTTCTTGCTACTCTTCTTCTGCGTCGTCTTGGCGAGGGCGAATGAGCAGGCAGGCGAACGGGCGCGAGCTGCTAGTGCGTCCTTCCTTTCCTTCTCTCGTTTAGGCGGTGGCCGTTTCCACCTTTGGGTTAGAGTGAGAGAGAGAGGCGGCTCAGTCTAAAATTATAAATGAACGCGATGGCGCCGCCGTTAGACAAAGAGCGCAAGTTGGGAAATAAGACGTCCGCAAACAAGAGAACTAGGTCGGCCAGCCACGTACAATTGTGGTCGCGTTGGGTGGCGGGCGGATTGAGTTGGATCGCGCGTCGGATCGACCCAAAAGTGGCGTGCAGAACCAGCACAGGGCTGGGCGTTTGTATATATAAGCACGGTCGCGACCTGCGGATTTGGTCCGGTCGGGGGGCGCAGACGTTCCTTCCTTCGTTGGTGACGGAGAAAGATCGCGCGCGGGCGGCAGCAGAGGAGAAGTGAGCGCCGTGAGAGGGAGGGAAACGGAGCGAGGGAGCGCACGCGGGGCGCGCCATCCGTTACCTTGCGTACAGTATACCAGCGTAACTCGCAGCATAAAAATCAAGCCAAAAACAAACAGGACAGGGCAAATGTATAGAATCGCCCCCCGCGCGCGTATACTTTTTTCCATCGCGGTATAATGAGCTCAAGATGGAAAAGACCGCGGGGGACAGGAAAATAAATGGAAGGAAAGCGGGAGGATTTCTGGATCTTGCACAGGGGTAGCGTCGCGCTGTCTGCCAAGGGGCGTAGTACAGTCTATCCTCCGTTTTCAGCCATCACTACCGTCGCATAGCCTAGCACAAATTATATAATATCTGATGAGGAAGTGGTACAACCATGTTGTTATTTTTTGGCCAATCGTCAATGGCCTTGCAGTTTTTATCAGTACTACGGTGACTGAAAACAGAGAATAGACTGTGCGTCTGCAGCAGACGATCCCACTATACGGCGGTTCTGATTTCGGCAAATGGCAGCGCGAGGCGCGCACGAAAATGTATAGTCAGGCGTATACCTTCTCGGGAGGCTGCTGGCGTGCGCTGCTGGGAGTATACACCGCCCGTCACCATCGCATCGCTTTCGCGCAACGTGCGTCCATGGAAGGACAACGAGAGCGGTCGCCGCTCGTAGACTTTTCCTGGACGCGATGCTGTCGCCGGCAGCGCTGCTCGCATCGCGCGGCTTCATCTAAACAAACGCTAGAATATTCGCCATCTTCATGCTGTCGCCATATTTGGTACGATTCGAGTACTGTACACGTGCATTGCTCTTGGATAGCGAGAGAGGCAGAACCCGTAGATATGTGTTGCGTAGTGAGCACAAGTGGTTTGAATGTTGCAATCCCCTAAATGCTCGGCATCGAACACCTAATCCGGGTTGCAGCTCGAGCCAAACACATGGGCGGTTCGGTCTCGAGCGTCTTGATTTTGGAATGCGGGGGACTGCGCATCTTGCTGCAGTTGTCCGACCGGGAGAACACGCTGAACCGATCAGGCCAGCAAACATGGTTGATATTCATCCTCCTCACGCACAGAGCGCGCCGAATGCTGGTAGTGATGCGTTGTCTCGGCTCCTGAATTGATCGGCAAGCACCATCCCAGAGCGTGATATCCAACAATAAGGCGGCAGGAGCAATGGTTGGCGCAAACACATCCACGGACACGAGCTGGTCGCGGGTGGGGTCAGTGGCGACTCTGCGAGTAATAGACCAGTTGTCGCGGGCAATCGCTCTCTCCCGCAGGCGCGACAGAAGCGAACGCCCCCCCCCCC